>JAMKCH010012990.1:0-225009 GCA_023653785.1 Ophioderma brevispina
AAAATTAAATCGTTAAGAATTGGACTGATGGATGTGTGTCTGTAAGTGCCAACACATTTACCACATTTTACGAGCAATGCCTTGCTTGCAAGCAGTAGAACTTGGGCAAACATTATTCTAATTGACGGTGAGTTGAACACAAAACTTAAAAATTCAGTGATTAAAATGCTGAAGGACCTTAGGGTAAAAACTATGAGATGAGTGCAGACATTCTTGCATCACTGTTAATATTCGAATTGCCAGCATCAGTAGAGAACTAACCGTTTGTGACGTAGATTTTCTAGAAGTGAATCGGTATTCAGATTTATATTGCAGTTGTGCACGGCATTAGAAAAATATCCCTCACATGGTGCTTGTCACCCCCTTGCTGACACAGGTTTTGAATACCATTCCTGCATAGTGATCAAATAAGATTTTCAGATATATCGTGTTTTTACAACTCTAAGAAAAAGTCTGCTTTTCACAAGAGTACTCTTTTTATTGGTGTCATCTTAAAACTTTTGACCAGCATGCAGTTACTTGAAGAAGTCAATTTGAGATGGTTTACATCATAGATGAGTCGATGGAAATGTTTCTGTCATCTTTAAGCACTGAAGATTTTGCATTAATCAGGGCGCCTCTTCTGTCAAACAAACATCGTGAGATTGTTGGGATCCATTGCCATCCCTGAGAAAGTTAGGGTGATTGATGCATCAACCATGTTGTGGTGGTCAAGTGGATTCAAATACTCCATTCTCTGTAAGTCAATTAAGGAATTTAACATATCTGGAAGGCACCTTGCTGTGCTAGTTTGTGAAGAAAATTTCAAGGTTTCTTTTTTAAAGTAGAAAAGGTAGATATTGATACATCCCTTGATGTAGAGAAGACTTATTTTAACAATTGCCAAGCCATTAAAGAAGTGTTCTTGTATCAGGTGCCTTGATCCTAGCCAAAGGTTAGCTGTTTTCACCCACTAAGGTTTGTATCACATGTTACCAATGAGTGCAACCACATTCATTGTAAGTTCTATGCCATGTCATCTCTGACAAACATTAACATTGTACAAGATTACGATAACAGGATGCGTGGCTTGGTATCATGTTACCCCTCAAGACCATCAAGAATGTTAAGTTACAGCAATGCATTTTGATTCAAAGACAATTTTTGAGAAATTCATAGTGAGCATGCCTTCCTTTTCCACAGTGATCGTTACAGCAAGATATGTTGCGGGAATTGGAAAACAATTCCATGTGTTGTGTTCAATAAAGGAATTGGCATTTGGAAGGTAAACTTTCTTCAGGTACACTGATAACATGTTTAAACCATACCTATTCACTTAGAAAACTCAGTTTGGTGGAGTTGTTTGTGTGGAGGGGGAGGAGAGTCAGGAAAGGGTTTGGAAATAGAGTGCATGTCGGTTGAACAGTCATCCGGCTTTCATATTGTAACTTCAATCCCGAAACACGGCGAACCTATTGGCATCAATGCCATATGAAGATTTGACACTTTCTTTTTATTCGTGTAATTATAAGCCAACTTGATATGACCTCTGCTATGTGTTATGAGTCAGTGTTGTATATCAATATTTCACACAGTAATTACGCACACGCAATGAGCATTCCCTTAGGTTGTATTGCCATCATTAGAGGAACGTAACTTTTCAACAATGTTGGCTGTCTGAGGAGAGATGGGATGCAATGTCTTTAAGTATCGTGTAAGACTTTAAAAGAACTAAATGGTCACACTATGGTGGCATAAGTGCACACCACTTTGATGCAACTTGGCGGTTTGCATGCCATCTCTTGAAAATCTTCAAATTGTTAGTCGTTAATAATTGATGAATGGGATTGTGAAAGAAATCACGCAATGGGACCATCAAAAATGTTTTTATATCAGAGAGCACGGTCAGTGTAAAGACACTGCTTTACTGTTTAGCTAATATGTCATCACTAGAAGTAATGCTTGCGTGTCCGTCTCACAGACGAGTTTGGTTTGACGATTTCAACAAATTAGTGAATTAGTCAAACGGTTAAGATTGATGTGAATCACCTGATTCGCCTCTCCTTTAGTTAATGCAACGGCATTGGTAAAGGTTCTCAGATGCATGTCTGCAATCGAAGAAATGACATTGGATCTTGATCACATTGCAGGAGAATTTGTTACTGATTTACCATTAACATTGAATACTTAGAAAATTGCTTGCATCTCTGGTACCTCAGTCAATGTACACATGCTGAAAAGATTGCTAGGTTTCATGCCATGCAATTACAACTTGCCGGGTAGAAGGTGACTGATATGGACTGTCAGGCCGCGACAAATTCGCCATTGTCCCGATAGCCCGGGACTAGTAGAATTTTTTCGGGCAAGTAAAAATTTGGGTAGTCGTGCCCGTCGGGCAAGTCCAAAACCCGGGTCCAAATATCAGCTAAATGGTTTATGGTGTAATGACTTACTCCCAATCAGTCACTATATTAATCGGAAAAAAGTAATACTAGACCATATTCCTTTACAAGATTACCGTTTCTGAATACGGGAACACCAAAAATGAAAGATATGATCCTATACACAACGTCGAAGACCAGCTGGGAATGGCTGTTTCTTTTTTTTGATCGATATTGCTTTCCCAGTCCACGCCGGTCCCAGGTCAACGATTCTTGGCTCCGCCATTATTTCGGCACATCTAAACATGTAAAAACAGGTGGAAAATGTAAATTTCCCGGGAAGCCGAATACGATTTTCCGCCGGACAGGCTTCCAACATAAATGAAATTATTCACTCCAAATGATTCCTAATGGTCCGGGTGATGTCCGTGTAGAAAACAAGCTTTTCACGCGCGATTCTTGCACTGATAAATTGGTATTTTCCGTGCCAAAAAAAAGCGCTGGAGAATTCTTTCTTGATTTCAGTATTTACATAAAGCAATTATCTCACCCCCATGTATATTAATGGATAAAACACCAAAACAACTACGTGAACATAGCTTCCATTCATATGTTTATGCCAAGTAAACAAACATAAACGACAGTAATTAAATCTGAAGTATTTAAAAAAAATCATTTCAGGAAACGACTAACATGATTGGAACTCTAAATATTATTCATCATGATTTTGTATTGTAAGGTACGTTCATTTTTAGCTTGAAAAAATTACAACAATGGCCGACGGTGAAACCCGGCTGCATGGCCCACGTGCGTAATCATTGTTTTGACACAGGAAATGATTTAGGAACTCAGTAGCATCTCAGAGAATCTTAAACCGGTATTGCAAATTTGTGATCAGAAAATTACAAGTGGGTGACGTGATTACCTGTGGTCATGAGCTGAAAAAGAATGATGAAAGATCAGTCGAGTTGAAAGCTTAGACTGGATTGGGGAATTCCCGGACGTTTTTTAAATCATCAGTGTTTTCCCGCGGTACAGCAGTTCCGACCAGCCGGCGGCTGTCCGGTACGAGCTCCTTTCCCGCAGAGAATCGCGGTAATTTTCGGGCATGCTCTTCACTGGCTCGGGCAAACAGTTTTCTCTATGAGGTGCGCCGATCGGCAAGCTAGAACAATATATTTGTTCGCGGCCTGAGTTGGTGTTAATGCAAATGTGTCCATAAAGTGCAAGTTCCTTAAAGAATTAACAATCTTTGGTGGTAAGGTTGCTGTAAACAGTTGGCAGAGTTGTTGAGTTTTATGCCAGCGGTTAAAGATGTAAGATTACATGGAGATATCATAGGTGATTGGATATGAACTATCAGTAGTTTGTGGCTTTGATCACCAACATTCACAATAGAAGATGGTTCAATCAATGCCAATTTCCCTGCGAAGATTGGTTGACGTTTATGCCGTCCAATTGAATGTGCATTGATGGTTGTTATTCCTGGTGAATTAGATGCAAGGGCATCATTTAGATACATTTCTGTCAAAGAACTGGAATTCTTAGGTGGTTCCATGAATGTAAATATGTTGATATCAACTTTAAGTGCCATGCTTCTTTAGAAAAAAATGACACTTTGCTGTGATTTGACAGGAGAACCAGTCATAGATTTGGCAGAAACAATTAGCAAGTCCTCTTTTTGGTAGAACTTGCAATTTACAGTTGTAACTTGAATACCACATATCTTGTTGCAATACTCATCCAAACAGTAATCCCTTGCTAAACTTACAGTTGACCACGCACTACCAGTGTGATCTATCAGAAGATCACCATGTCACTAGTATTATCCACAGTCCAGTCAGGAACACTTCCAATTTGAAAGTACTGATGGCTAAGTCAACATTACCAAGTGATGGTCACAACCTGAGCAAAATTCTTTGTTAGTTTCTGGAAGTGGTGTATACCTAAGCTCATTGTACTAGACCTAGATGGTGCTGATATGAGTGAGTCACAGTGTAGTCAGCTATCCAGTTGTTTATTGATGCCTTTGAGAAAATATGGTAGAGGTAAATGAGTGAGGAGGAATGTCAATCCAAATATGGCTTGCCTTTACAGAAAATTGAATATTTCAGAAAGTAAAATGGCCCAATTCTATTGAGAAGTTGATATGCTTGTAAAGGCATCAATTGTATGAACAGTTTAACTTTGAGGGGGGTGGGCTTCAAGAAGTGCACTTCCAAAGCTTAAGCAAGTCTTGGAAAAACTTCCAATTGGAGGTATCAACCTATCAGGATAATGAAATAGATGATGTGCTCCCGTATTTTCATCTAACCACACTTCCCAGAAATCTCACCTCGCGAGCCCCTATCTGATACTGGTCTTTAGATGAAAAATTGCTTTCACTGACCCTTGATAAATTTTTCAAAACTGACGATCTTATTTGTCTTACAATAGTATAAGCCACAAGGGGGCTGCACTGCTTGCAAGGTTTTTTCCAACAAAATGCTTGTCAATACACTTGAGTCACATCAATTGGAAGAAATGACATAATGGTGATGTCCATTTCTCTGCATCCTCCTTCCAACACTTTTTTTTACCACTGTTGAAGAAGTTAAACTTAGGAAATAATGAGTGTATTGGTTTCAGAGGAATGGAAGACATATTCAAAAATCTTGATGGTCTGTTAGGTTTGGAGTGGTTAGGACTTGAAGGTATCACATTAGATACAGGTTATTATGAACATTGTGAATGCCATTGATTAAGGGTTGCTTGAAGTCTTAGACTTGTGGGTTGATGATAATTTTGATGATGATGATGATGATAATGGAAGATATTTCTTAGAATTGGAATCGTTAGATGTTGAGATGATCAAGAAAGTGAACAAGAAGGTTTCTGACATAGTCAGCAGGGTCCATAGCAAAGGGCTGTAAAGTAAGGGGAAAGTATATACTAGAACATAATGAGTTCTAGGAAAAGTTGAGTTGTATGAATTATGGAGAAACAAATGACCACATTACCTACTAAATGCTCCCCCTCTAATGCCCAATTTTTTTTACCAAATGTTCCTAAAAATACCAAATATCTTGTCATACATGTCTGCCACATCACATAGTGACGTATTTGACATGTTGGACTTTAGGGGAAAATTGTGCATTTTTAAAAGTTTGTTTTGTACTACTCTACAAATTCACCGAATTTCAAACCTTAAAGTGGCTTAGGTAGTAAAATATTAAATAAGTATGACTAAATCGTCTGCATCATATAATGACGTATTTGTCAAAATCTATTATGCGCAGGCCCGTAGCAATCATATCTGCATTTTGAAGTTTTCGCAGTTTCACATAACAACATATTTGCGCAAACACGTCACATACAGTAACGCCGTATTTGCACAGCGTATTTATTATTTAAATGTTGAAATTGTTTTTTTGTCTTTTTCACATGTAGTAACATTTTATTTAGCATCAATTTGTCACATCTAAATAAATTGGAAGTTGATAGTTAAATATATTTGAAATTTAACTTACCTTGGCAATTTTTCACTAGGTTTTAATTGATATTATATAAAAGCTTGGAGAAACTGACGAGCATTGAATTAAATAAAGAGGAAAAATACATGGTCTCGAATCTCAAGTTTTAATTGAAACATGTTTTTATGAACAGTATAGAGCAAATTAAGATCACAAAATCTACAAAGCTGTTTTTCTCAAAATGCGTATTTATAAAATACATCACTATGTGACACGGCCAATGACATGCAAGCATAACTGATAATTAATAATCACCATTGCAAAATTGGTGGCAAATTTGCCAACCTGAAACCGGCTAATATTTGCATCACTCACCCAGTACTCTGTCATATAGTGTAGATACCCTTAAAATTGCAGGAATAACTTTTAAAGTGAAGGATAAGTCTGTAGATTTCTCATAAGTTATTTTTTCTTACTGCAAAATTGACAGGAAGGACAAAAACAGCAGTGTACAAAGATTTGAATCCCCATTTAACTATGTGTTGTAAGTGTCTGTACCGACGGTAATGACTACAATATCCGATTTTGTCCTTATTAGGCTGCTTTTGGTCCCATCACTTGTAGAGCATGTTAGGATACCTATTCTTGTTACAGACATGCAAAAATCTGATTTTTGATGTTTTTGGACTTTCTGATTTAGCAAAACACTGTTAGTGCCTTTAACTGGTGTAGATTTTCATAGAAACTACATTGCTCCAGGTAAAGGTGTGTTAAATAGACCAAATAAGCTTTATTCATACAACTAATGAACTATGGATGCTAATCCTTTTGTAAGTTTAATTCCAAAATTTCAGTTGATTCTGATGTTGTATTTTGTTGTTATGAGCAAATTAATTGTATTGCGATGGCCCATAGGCCACTGTGTTTTAATTTCTGTCCATAAATTACAAATTTCTTCTAGAGTAGATCAAATTAATACGTAAGATTAGGCACACATACTATACTTGGGCTAACAGTTCAGATGAAAATCTCAATTTCTTTGAGGTAAATCATGAGGACAAGGTTGTGGATCACAAAAATATAGTTATCTACCAAGGACAAAATTCAGTGAGCTTTGCATGTATATAAATGAATTAACATGAACTGACCTTGTATGTCCACGACCATAAGTCATGGTCTAAAATAAGGAGATGTATTGCATTGCATGAAAACAATGGTGATTGAAATCTGGGGTAAACCGAGACATTCCAGCAAAGGGGGGGGGGGATTCCCTAGTCATCCTGGCAACCTGCAAGTGTTGAATGGGACCAAAATGTACACAAAGCACACAAAATTAGCCCAGTTTGCATTAATTTGACCCAAATTGGTCACAATCCCTTAAAAATTTAGATGAAAATACTATTATTGTTCCATTTTGTCAGTCTTTTGAGTTGGGGAGTAATTATTCACCCCCTCTTCCACCAGTAGGTATGCCACTGATTGAAATTTACTACTTTTGGTTAAAAGGGAATTTATACAATAAATTTTGAATGCTGCTCTTATATGACCTTTGAAAATGGTTAAATTACCATTAATCATTTTGTCTTGCTAAAAATGTTTGGGAAGAGACTCTGCAGTTACTCTTTCTGTTGTACAAACGTGTATATTGTATGCCATATTACATTTTCATTTAATGCTTGAGATACAGCTGTATTACAACCAAACTTGGTCAGCAGTTTCAGCAGAGCTATTCACAGTTCTTTCTTTAGGAACTTTTAGGGTCATTATCATATGCACGGCTTGGGTCAATCGAAGGTGCACAGTAACAACAGACTGATCGATTTAAAAAGCACGGGTAGTTTAATTATTTTGAATGAAAGTGTTGAAGAATGAGAAAAGGTATTGTTTTTAGCCTCTGCTGTGTGTCTATCACATGGGCTACGGCACAATTTTGGCGTGAAACAACTCGGCCTCGCCTCACAAAGGTGTCCTTCGCTTTCCTAGCGGATAGCATCAGAATGGATTATTTACAGTTGCGATTCTTATATTTGTTTTGAAATTAACTACTTAGTTCTCCAGGTAGACAAGGATGCATATTTATTAATCTTTCTCTGGAGATGGCCAGCGCACGATAGCGTTAAAAAAAAATGTGCGCTTGGCCGGATTCGACCGGCGACCTTCGTATTACATGCACAACGCTCTTTCCAACTAAGCTTTCAAGCCAGGGTTGGTAGAGGAGCGATGGATATCTATAGGTGTCAGGTTCGAAATGTGTCATTCGCTTTCTTAGCGGATAGCATCAGAACGGAATATTTACATATACAATTTTTATATTTGTTTTGAAATTAATTACTTAGTTCTCTAAATCTAAAATGCTGAGAAATATGTGTACCCTTATAGGTGCTCGTTCTGATCGCTTTTGGTGCCCCCTGATTTACCCAGAAGTAGTATGAATTTTTATATCAGATGAAAGGTGGTATTTTTCTCATTGTTATCTTGAAATTTCAGTTTCCAAATCCAAGATAAACATCTTTCAGACTTACCTCTAAAAATAGTTTTATTTCATCTGATCCATTGGTCTAAGAATAGTATGTGTGCCTGATCTTACAGGCAGATTCAATCTACTCTGGAAGATATTTGCGATTTTGTAATTTCTGTCCGTAAATGGACAAATTACAACACAGTGGCCTATAGGGTGGCATGATATGAACATTCGCCCATAACTTCAAAACGCACCATCAGAATCAGAAATTTTGGACATAACCTTTTCTTGAGGATATCTAGTGAACCATAGACAAAAATGAAGGTGCTAGGATCAAGAAATGCACCTTTAAGTTAAAGGCTGACTAAGATATTTCGAACTATATCATTTTTTATCCCCTGGCTTGAAAAGCAGAGGGGGATATTGCGAGGGTGCGCATGTCCGTATGTATGTGTATGTATGTGTATGTGTGTTCCAGTTTGGTTAGGTTTTTGTTTTTCGCGTCTCCTTCAAAAAGTTTAAGCCTGATTAAACCAGACTTGGGGTGAAGGTGCAATAGGGTTCCTTCATATGTGGATGATGTCAAAGGTCATGGACCAAGGTCAAAGGTCATCTGAGGTCATGTTCCAGTTCCAGTTTGGTTAGGTTTTGATTAGCTTTTCGTTTTTCGCGTCTCCTTCGAAAAGTTTAAGACCGATTTAAACTCAGACTTGGATGAAGGTGCAATAAGTGTTCCTTCATATGTGGATGATATCAAAGGTCATGGACCTAGGTCAAAGGTCAACTGAGGTCATGTTCCAGTTTGGTTAGTTTTTCTGGTCATCTTTGAAAAGTTGAAGTCCGATTACAACCTAACTTGGGTCGAAGGTGCAATACGGGTTCCTTCATATGTTGTTGAGGTCAAAGGTCACATACCAAGGTCAAAGGTCAACTGTGCCAACTAACCACCTTGTGTATACTGCCATCTTGCCAGGGGGATCGCGCAAGTTTACTTGCTGTATTTTTGTACAATTAAAAAGAGTAAGAACTAAAATCACCTAAAATGCTTGTTTCCAAAGTTTGTTCATTAATTGGATTTTTCGTTTCGATGTAGTAAGTACTTATGTGTAGTATAGCAGTGCCATAGAATACTGTGTATAAGAAAATCCTGATCCAGAATTTTATTACGAAGTTGTGTTTTTTATATGAAAGACATCGATTTGATATTTCACACAGTGATTTGTATGTGGACAAACATTATGTATATGCAAAAACATGATATGTTAGAAAATTGAGAGTGCTATCTTCAGGAAATCTGAGTTAGCCTTGATGATCAATCTGATTGCTCTTATCCATGTACAGAAATGAGTTTTGCAAAATTTTTTAATCACAAAATATCAATTCAATATTATGATTTTGTGAGAGGAATGTTGGTAGTTATATGATATCAACAGAAAGAGAAGACCCATTGCAATATATTGACACCCCAGCTAGTTAAACATTGTAACACAAGGTATGTTGATACAAGGGTTAATATTTTCAAGAGTGGACGTACCAACATAAAACATTTCAGAATGCGTTTTAGGCCAAAAAAAAACAAAAACAAGTCTCTCAGAAGAAATTTGAAAAATTCTAATGCAAAATGTTTTTTTGTTTTTGTGATTTTTTTTTAGAAAATGTGAAATGCAGGATTTTTTTTTAAATTTTTAGTTGCATTTTTGGGCCACTTTTCCAATATTTTCTCCTGCTTTGCGGCCGAATTTTCATTTTAAAAAATCCTTTCAAGTGAGTCAAAACTTTTAAAAAAATGCGCTAAAAGACCAATTTTAAACATAATGCGCACGGCCTTCTGAGACAAACTTCGTAATCCATAACCTCGTCCCCAGACTTGCCTAAACAAAGTTGAGATTTTTATATCATCTGAACCATTACATTTAGTAATCCATAACTGTGTAGCTAATCTTATGTGCAATTAGCTGCAAATCCAGCCGTATTTTTTGTATTTTATGTCCGTAAATGACAAATTACAGCACAGTGGCCTATGGGGGTTGTGGAAAGCAAGCAATTGCTCATAACACCAAACTGCAAGATTGGAGTAGAGTAAAATTTTGTGAATAAGCTTTCCTAAAGGATATCTAGTAAACCATGAATAAAATGGGGGGGACTGGAATCATGAAATGCACCTTTAAATTCCGAGGATTAAGTCCAAATCAATACCTTATGGGTAAACAGAATGATTTTATAATGAAACCACTTCAGAGTGGTTTATTCAGTAGACAGTGGATAATGGTATTAAATAACAAGAAAACACCTTTGTGGCAATGAGTCTGTGATATTCATTTAATAAACATATTTGTTGATTAAGTTCACAACAGGCCAACAGGTTAAGCTAACAATCATGTTTTATGGTTTGATATTTTTGTGCATAACATATTCTTCCAATGTCCTAGCCTATCTTTTGAGAGCAAATTGAAGAATTTCATATTTTGTTGAAAATGTGCCAGTGCCACTTTGAGGTCTCTTACAAAAGCTTACTGATATCATGACATACATTGCTCTGGAACTTGATATTTGTGATACATATTTTATCCACATGTATGAAAAGATCACACCTTATGTATTTTCAGCATTATACCAAGGTGGAGACTAGTTTTTGTTGATTGCCATAATTTGTTTACATTACGACTTTATGCTACCTTGTATTGCATTGATAAGTCCATAAAGAAAGGACTATAAGAGTAATGTTTATCAAAATGTGAATTCACATTATACCTTATAATTCTTATTAAATTGTGTAAAAGTGCAATGTGTAATGGATAAAATAAAATATTACTCAATTAAACCCTGTGATTGCTGTGCTTTTTATTATTGTATTTTAGTTATTTGATAAAAATCTTAGAATTGATGCCAGACTCAGAATGTAAAGGGTAATCTGTTATCAAATTGAAATGCCAATTCATTTTACAATATGGTGTATGGTTTATACACATTAGACATTCCCCATCAGCAAATATTTAAATTTCATTGAAGTTTTGAGTAGAAGGGGCATAATTTGAAAAGTGATTATTCCTCTCAACCACCAAAACCCGTAGTGGATTAATTTGAAATTACGAGATGATAGTGCATGAAATAGTGGAGGAAATTGGTCTTCTGCTGAAGCTACAATCATATACAGTCAAATGGTATACTGCTGAAGATATCTTCAGTAGAAACAAATACTGTATGCTAATTAGCTAGCTCTACTTAAAAAGATGTGAGGACATTTCCTGAAAAATGTGCCATCATTTGTGCAACATTAAGTTTTTGGCATATTTAGGAATCAAGCAATCAATTAAACAATGGCATTTCTATAGTGCCTAGAAACCAAACCAAATTTGCACTTATACTCTGGCTCATTATTTCTTGGACATGACACACACGCGCGTATCACCCTGCACCCTGGTGAACTGCGCCCGACGTGCAATCCAACAGTGCGTTGTTTTGGCGGGGAAGCGGGTGTACTTAGCAACATGTCCAAGAAATTATGACTCAGAAATGGAATCAAGAGTTGAAATACAAGTGATTACCTATATTTCTTTATCATAGCGTATTTCTACTTCTGCTATTTCATCAAGTTGAAACTTGAAACGACTTTTTAAACGGCATTTTGCAGTGTACCTTCAAACGAAATTCAAATAATACTAGGTAATAATATTTAGATAAGCTAATGTAACTGGAATAGTTTCCAGATGATCTAGCTCTAACAGCCGATCTGATATGTGGTGCACAAGATCTACTAACATCATTTGAGAATACTGCAGACAAAGTCGGGCTACATCTGAATGCCAAGAAAACGGAATATATGACCGTCAACTTAGTGAGAAAGATAATCATCAACCTATCTGCACTACAGACGGTACCCAACTCAAAGAGGTCATGGACTTCAAGTACCTGGAGTCCTATGTTGCCGACAGCAAGAAAGACTTCCTGTCACGCAAAGGGCAAACTTGGAATGCCTGCAATAAACCACTTACGGTAATCTGGTGTCACCAATTGAACCAAATTGCATATTGAAGTTCTTTAGAGCCTGTGTAAAGAGTATCCTGTTATATGGATCTGAGAGCTGGACTTAGTGGACTATGAAGAAAGAGCTACAGGATAGACTGGATGCACCTACACCGGCTTCTTATTCTGGTCATGAACACCATGACCAAAGCACATAATATGCATATATCTCATCTTCTGCTGTCCAACGCTGAGCTCGATTTTCCGGTCACTGTCATCCTGCGATTAATCAATAGTCTCAGACATCACATGTGGGAGGTTACCATGCCCAAACGGATCGTGCCAAACTTATGTATTTCACAATTTTCCGCGGTATGTTGGAATGCCCACGTATGCGAATTGAAGTTTTGAAGTGATTGTAAATGACCAGGTCTCATAAACGCGGGTACTTTTTTTCTGAATGTTTGTTCCACTTCTTACCAAACAGCTCCAGGAAACCCTTTCTTGGGATATTTTTTAAACATCCTGAATACAAGTGATACTGTTTCCGTTTTAAAAATATTTACTTAGAAAAAAAAAGTTTTCCGACAAGTTACTGATTTCGTGGACAAGGTCAGGAGGTCCGAGAGACCATAGACTATGACGGCTAAGCCTTGTATAAAAACAGAAAATGAATCGACATTTTGACGATTGATGTGAACGGCAAGGGTGGCGGTCTGGTTCGGAATGGGCTGATTTAGGACTGTTCGCTTTCAGGTAGTGCTTCTGGCCTAGCGCTGTGAATTTTGCCTTGCTCGGTCCACACGAGCTGTCTTATGTTCTTTGAGGCGAGTCTCAAAACGACGGACCCAGGTATTTCCTATGTAGTGTGGTCACAATTCGCACAAGGGACTTCTGTTACGCTTGTCCTTAGGGTGTACAAGGAGCTTACTTAAAGTGGTGTGAAGCCTCACCGCCGTTGCAATGCCATGTTTACGGACAATTCTGTTGGTCTTTTGTGCAAGACCCTCAACGTATGTGATGAAAACAAGGCCTCTAGATTTGTTATTCAATTCCTTTTTCTTAGACGTTTTCTTCTTGACCAGTTTGTTTGGCATTTGGTTCTCAACTTGTTTGAAAGCCCATTGAGGGTAACCACAGCGGCTAAGGGCAGCTTGGATTTTTTTCTCTTTCTGATCTTTATCAGCATCTTCTGTGACAATATTATTTATATGGCCGAGGAGGGTGCGGTCGTTATGGGTGACCTTCCTGTAGACAAGTAATTTAACAGAACCGTCAGGTTTTCTAACAATAAGGGTATCCAGGAAAGGGATGGCTCTTTCGTTCTTTTTCATAGGTAAACTTGATGCTGTTTGTGGAATTGGTAGCGTTAAGATGGTTAGTTAAGTTGTCGATCTGATCTTCCTTGGCAATTTCTAGAATGTCATCGACATAACGTTTCCACAGTCTAGGCTTGCATTCCAATGGGGCAGTAGCAATGGCCCTTTCAAGAAGAAAACTCCATCAACAGGTTAGCCACAACGGACTGCCCATCGCGGCACCAAATCGCTGTTTGGTATATTTTCCCGCAAAAGAGAAAATAGGTGGTAGTTGAGAAACGAGCGTAAGAGTTCCAGGCTATCTTAAAGGAAATAGTTGTCATGATTTAAATATTGGGAAAAATTTGGAGGATGGAAAGGCCTTAAGTAACGTAAGTTAAATATACATCAAAATAAGTTGAAAATTGTCCACATTGTTGAGTATTTGCCCTTTTAATTTTCCGGCCAATAGCTTCCTCGAAAAAACGATTACGACAAAATCCACCATCGCAGGCAAAATGGTGACGTCAAAGTGAAGATCATCCATAAATTTACGTCGTTGTGACCATTCATATCGCAGTGTTGCCACTTCAATAATAATTAAAAACACAACGAAATGAAACAAAAAATGCATTCGTAACTATTTTCAAATTTAATTTATTAATTTCATTAAATCCATTACTATTACAGTGTCAGCCAATAACAATTCGAGTAACACGATGTTTTGGTCGTCACTTTGACGTTCACGAGGAGGAGAGCAAAATGGGCGCTTTTGATCAATGAAGCGTGGCGAAAAAATCCGCCCGTTTTCTTCGTCTGTCAAAAAAGCAAAAATAAAATGCTTGCAAAAAAATTAAAAATATTAAAAAAAATTCGTTTATTTTTTTCGGGAATCGTGATGCATGTACATCTATTTTTATGAATGTTATCAACTGAGCTTGACAAAAATCTTGACATATTCCTTTACAAAAAAAAAAAAAACAAAAAAAAAAATGGGTGGGGTCAGCCTCCAATCGAGATCTTAGACTTATGAATTGAGTGATTCTTCGATGGGTGTTTGTAAAGACGAGACTACTTTTCTGGGAGTGAAACTTCTCCCTCTTCCACAAAAATTCAGCTAAACATTCTGCGAGAGATCTTCGGACTTCTGTACATGATGCTCTGTGCCTCCAACTAATAGTTGGGTCATGGAGCATTCCGTGACCGTGGAGAGCAGAGCATTCTTTCTCGGTGGATTTGTCTTCTATAAAAGCTAATGAACAAATTTAGCGGGTGGTTGCCCCTCGTGAAAAGTGTGGGCGGAATCCGGGCCAATCGGAGAGGGGGAAAAAAATTCATAACACAGGGGTCAAAAAACGAAAAAAAAATGTTTGGACTGCTGTAAAAAGGTAAACCAAAGTGGTGGTCTTGTTACAAGAATTAAAAAAGGGTATAGTTTGTACTACTTACAACTTATGGTTATGGGAGAGTCACACAAAAATTGGCAAATGTACAAAGGTCATCCCCCACGAACTGTTGACTCTTATTATTTGCTCCGATTTCTTCCAAAGAAGAAAGAGGCGCGTTACAGCAGCTCAAAAAGATGGATGGAATCAGTGTTCATTTACCCATCGGAAAGGCAAAACAGCCACTGTTATCATGGGAAGCTACTGAGTATAAACAAAAGTTGTCTGACAATGTTGAGTGATGAGAAAGTCTATGAAAATCTTGTCTCAGATCTTACTCAGCGGTACAAAGGGCCTTGTAGCTATCTTGAGTAGGCCCAAGAAGGAAAATAAGATCGCCAGGAACAATATGATAATCTTACCCCACAGCTGAAAATAAAAAAAACCGGGTGAGAAGTAATATCGCCCGGCGTAATATAGGTCCGGGAAACAATGGTGAACAATAGGGCATCGATCAGTTGACTCTTATAACGCAACATATAGTTTCACGCTTTATTCGTTAATCGTCTATGGAGCCCGGACTGTGGACTCCGCCGGGACTATATCTGCTTTCACACCGGTACGTATAGCGCGTCAATGAGCATTCTTCTAGCTGTTGTGGGCCTGTATCTGGTAAATTATAATAACGGCTGCATGTCATTCTAAGACACAAAAAAAGGTTGCAAAACAAGGTTCTAAAAACTTGTTCCTCTATATGGACCTGTAAGGTCAACGAACCAAATAGTTCTTAACTGCTCCTACTAGCACTTTTATGGTTTGTTAGGACCTTGCCATAGAAGGAAGGTTCCTTATAGAGGACAAAAAAGGGGTCTTAAAGCGTATTTTTTTTAGAGTGTATGAAGGATATGGTCATCCTAACTAAGACCTTTTTTAATTTTTATTCCACTCTCTTCTCGCTATCCAGCTGTTTCCATTCCATGGTCTGCAAGAACATCTGTTTCTACAAACGCTGGACTTTCATCGATATCTGCTTTCTCGCGCACACCTCCTTTTTTTTCTAACTTTATACTCTCCTCTTCCTTGTTGTTGAAATGTTGGTGAAACCATAACGTCAAAATGATCTCTGCCACTCCATCCAAAGGCGGTTGATCTGATAAAGGGAGGTCTTATCGTGAAGACTAAAGTCAAGAAGGTTCTTGCATCACCTGGCTAGGTTGGTTATGCAAAGTTGTCTGAGCCAAAATCTCATTATTTTTTGTCTTTGTCGGGCTCTTACTGTAACCACTGTTGGAAAAACTTGTGTAATTTGTCTGTGAGTGATATTTGACATGATGGGGATAGGTCATTTATTCACCGAGACCAGACATAGTAGCTGATAGCTCATCCACCCTTTCACCATTAACATTCCTCTTCGTACGATAAAATGTGCCTTATAATAAGAAATTTCTGATTTTACATGTATCTTTCTGTCCAATTCAACTTCACATTGGCGTACTGATCGAGGTAATTAGAGGAAAATTATCGGGTATAGAGGAAAATATTAGCAATATACTAACCACTAATTGGAGTCATTTTGTTGTTTTTCCCGGTTTTGCCGCCATCGTCTCGTCAAAATTGAGGATTTCGGGGTGCCATCATTTGGGAAAGCACGCGGCGCCGTAAGTAGGATGCAAAGTTGGATATCGAGATTGCGAATCAACGGTCAATGTTGTAGGAAACCATCAAAACATTTGTGGATACTAGACTCTTGTGCTAGGTTTATGCAAGGTATGGGGTCTTGGCCGTTGCACTTTAATATGAGTATTATTATTCTTATTTTTTTTTTTTGATTCGGTACTAACGCCGAGCTTTTTTTTAAATTATCTAAAATACGTAGATTCCCATAAACTACGGATTTCACGTAAACTTGATCGTCATACGGAATTTCCTGTGTGATTGTATGAACGGTTTAGCTATATTAAATTTAAGGAGTCATTAGCCAACATTTTTTCACTGAACTGACTAAGGTACTGCAAACACATATTCTAGGTTATGCGTTTGGGTTTACGGTATTGGTTCTATTCAATAACTGTAGGCTTATTCGCATTTTATTTGGTCAGTCAATGCCATAAAAGATGACTGGAGATGACTTTTGTTGTTAGTTATAGGTCAAAGGTCACATTCATTGAAACCAATATAAACCTGTTTTATTAGATATATAATGTTTTTCACGTTTCTAGCCCAGTTTTTCTTCTGCCAGGCAGACGATTAATCCTGAATTGACCCAACCCTCATGCAGTGGTAATCAGTTCTTATTGGTGTTTACACAGACCATCTATTGTTTACCCTTCTAAGCTTGTTACGAACTGTAGGTTGAGTTCAAGAGTCTCATATTCCATACATGGCCCTGGTCAGTGAATATACATACCCTTGCACCACTAGTGATAGTGACATCCCTGACTTGCCACTATATGATCCTAGTTCACAACATAAAGGGTAGCTAGTAACATTTTATGATTTGGTGGGTCAGATTGAAAAATTTTGTTGACAAATTAAAACTGTAGAATAGATCTTCTATAGCCAATTTATAGCCAAAATATTACTTCCAATGTTTATAATATACACTTGTGGTGACAGAATTACATTGTTTGTAGTCTATTTTAACACTGATAGATGGAAACATTTCATAGCAGACTAATATTGAATGAGTTGGAAAAACAAGCACAACTTTTGTACAGCAATGTATGACAGGTATTACTACACAATAGTGCTTTGGCCTTTGCACTAGATAAGAACTTCCCTTAAAAAGGGAAGTATGGTAAACAGAAGCTTGGTGTTCCATGCATTGCGATTTCTACTCAAAATATAAGAGTATCAGAAAAAAAGTAACATGAAAATGAAGTTTTGTGTCACATTAAAGGTTGATCATTTATTATGATGCCTTGCATAGGATTTAGTAAAAAATATAGTGTCCAAAACTCCATTTGTTGTTCATTTCACAAATTGTGCACTAAAATGCAGAAGATTGTCCTTTTTACGGACTCGTCTTGTTGTTATTGCTGATTTGAATCCGATGGATGCCAGACGAGCCACCTTGAGCATTTCTGGAAAAAAGGCAAAAAATCAAAAAATGGGCCAACAAAACACAACACATTCATCTTTGTTCACTCAAAAGCGTGTTGTGATTTTTCATCCTGCTTTTCGTTTAACATTCATGTGACCAATTAACATATGAATCTGTAACCCACGTAATCAATGTATTCCATATGCCGCCCAATACAATAAGGCCTGATCGTGTGATCTAGTTTTGACTGCAGGTTGGTAAATTGGTGTGGACGATCTTGGGTTTGGCAGCCAAGAAATTAATTTAAAATCATAATGCCATCTTTAAAAAAAATGTAATAATAAATAATTCCGTCATTATCGGATCCAAAGATAGCTTTACGATCTCTAAGATGGCTTAATGATAGCTGTGTCCACCTAGTTACTGCATGTTTGTGGATATCCCCTTGTGAGTCAATCGATCAATGTACACATCGTTAGGTAATCAGAGGAATCGATACGTGTAAGATGCCATCCAAAAGGGGTATCCAATATGGCTGGAAATGGAACCTTACAAAGCGGCGAAAAATCAGATCACTAATAGTCTAGAGAGATATGTTCTTGTTTTTGGTAGGTTTAGGCGTTCCACTGGCATCCATGTTGAGGATATTGATGAATAACGACTACAGTGACACTTAAGATAGCCTTAGTGGGGTTTTTGGAAGTGATAATTCAAACTAAAAACACCAAAATATATATCTTTAGCCCTACAGAGTGAAGGAATTACTGACCTTTACTGTCGACATTGGCAGCCATACTGAAGCCTATTAGGATGCCATTGTGGCAGATATCAATAACTTTGATATATGTTATGATATTTCAATGCTCTGATCAGATATAGTGATTATACAAAACATGGCAGATCTGCCTTAAAGTAGAATAAATTTTCGCCACTTTTGGAGCCATCTTGAAGGGTTATTGATTTGAGTGATTAGCAAATTGTTGAAAGCCTATTCCTAATTGTTTCAATAATATATTGATTGCTAAAGCATTTGGTGTGTTACATATCATGTTACCTTCTACGGTCAAAAGTAGAGAAATATCAACGGTGTTTTGTATTGGTGGCCATATTAAATCTTCTTAATTAGGTGTGTAATGAATCACATTGTAATTGGTCACAATGGGTGTTTTTGAATACGACAGTGCAAAAGAATTAAAACTTTGAGAATTAAAATATGAAGTTTCTAGTGTTTTTGGTGGCCATTTGATTTTTTGGCGTTTCTTCAAAAATGCCGCAAGGTTTTCGTCGGCATCCTCGGAGCAGATGCAGCAGGAGAAAAAACCGGTCTAGAAAACATGAAAAAACATTATATATATTGTATAAACAAGGTCACATGGTCGGTAGCCTGGACTATTACCATGCAGATGAGTGGGAAAAATTGCCACTGTGCTTTGTTAAAAACTGCTTTCCAAATTTTTGGATAGATTGTTTGGAAAAGGTTAGACAAGATTCTTTGGTAAAAAAATTACCCTAATATACATATATGTAACAAGAAAACATTTTGGTTTTTGGGCCAGGGGCACAATGTATGCCCGCGCAATGGCAGAAAAATTATTTAACAACATCCGAAAAAATAGCCAAGAAGAATTGAGAGAAAATAATATTCCAAACAAAAAAAAGCTAGAGTAGGTGACTTTTAGTTGAAACGATAATAGGTATAAAAAATGCATTTAACTGGCCCAGCGGTGAATCAATTTGCACTTTCGACAAAAAATGATAAAAACTCTCGACGTCTTTTCGATGTTCCAATGTCGATTGCCGGGGGGGGGGATTCCAAATGAACTTCACACACCCCTTTAGAATGTACGTGCCTCCCATAATTGCACCGCCATAACGGTCAGTGTCAATCTATATATTGTCATGGGTTGCATTTTTGGGTCACCCTGTTGATGGGTTCATACTTTATCGGCAGATGTCGGCTGACGTATAGTCTTTTGGACAAGCTTTGGGCGCCGGATGCACGGTACGGCTAGCGTCTACAGATATCTCACCTTGAAGTATGAACCCACCTTATACATACATTGGGACTTAAAACTTAAAACATACGATTACCAATATCTCTCTCTATTAAAATGTCTAAAAAGAAGACCGATGCGATATAGTAAACAACCTTCACTTCTAACAATTGTAGTACGCGTAAAGTACGCGTACTACAATTGTCCAGCAAACAAATTGTGCCTAGGCCATACTTTACACACACAAAAAAGGAAAAACATCTGTTTGGATTCCTGGGAAACAAATTCGTTTGCTGGTAGTTTCAAAGTAGGTAATATTCATTTTTAATAATACAAAACGGTCTGTATCTATAAAAGATTATGGAGCTGGCAACATAAGGTTTATCTCGCTCAAAATTTTAACATCTAAATTTTTATTACCAAAATTAACTGTTACTTTCGCTGTAAATTCAAATCTGGAAATTGGAAAATGAATAATTTCATATATCATTAACATATACACGAACAGTACAGTACTCTGTGCATAATTTCAACAAATTGGTCAAATATAGGCATATTATGTAAAATTCTTTCGAGAAAGGAACACGCCTATTTTGCAGGATATATCGTTTATTGTTCTCTCAATGTCATTCTTTCTTCTGAAAAATGGGAAATCCATTTTCTTGCTGCCATGGTAACTAGCAAATGGAAAGAAATCCAGGGCGTGATCCCTACGAAAATTTAACAAATATACATGTACGCTAATGAAATGAAACAGACAAAATACATGTGCGGGTTCGGCATTTAAATGGGTTCAATTTAAAATATATATAATTAGCTATAATTTTGTTAATTCCACACCTCGCTTCAAATACATCGCAATTTTAATTACCCACTGATACACACCTTTATTTGTTTGAATCACATAGTAATAGATAGGAGTTTTGAATACATGAACTTTGCGCTCTCTCTCTCTCTCTCTTTGAAATATAGGTGGCTAAATTCATCAATTGTGCATGTGACATGTGTCTAACACAATGTTAAGATTTAATGATATAGAGTATTCATTAGTGGATTATCTCTGTGGAGTTGAATCTTAAATGGCATATAACGTGTTTTACGGCCAACTGTTTACCCGCCAAATCATCGGAATAAAGCTGTCCTTTTTTATACGCATAACAAGATATTGGTGAGGCTGCGAAGAGGCATGAACTTCTGACGCAAACGCCCATTCTTACGCCTGTCTATTTAGTCTAGCAGATTTCTAGGTTCCCTCCTTAAAATAAATTCTAACATGGATTTTAGCACAACTATGCCATCTTCTTCAAGAATTCTGATATTACCAAAATCAAATATTATCCCAAGGGGTCCTTTTGGCGGCCATCTTGGATTAAGAGCTGGATTAATTGTACAAAGTGGTTCAATTTAGTTGAAAGGTATCTCAAATGATTCGTCGCATAATAAGGAATCAGAAAATAGTTTGGCATATCTGTGATGTTCAGTTCCTGGATGAAATTGGGTGATTAAAGGCCTTTGAACTTTAAACTGATTGGTCATTGTACACAGGGGTCAATTTTTTTAATGCTTCCATCTTGACAAAATTGGTGTCCAATTGCTGGTATGAGCATACAGTTCCACTGTTTAGAATCATCCGTTATCTGCAGTGGCGTAAACGGGCCGGCCCGCTCTGAGGGGGCATGGCAAATTTCCCAGTCTTGGGAAATTTTCCCGCTCAGGGGGGGTCAAAAGGCCATTTTTTTCCCGGTCAGAGGCCTAAAAAACGGCTGATTTAGCATGATTTTGCCATTTTTTTCCCGGCCAAAGTCGTCAGGGGGGCAACCTGCCCCCCTGCCCCCCCCCCCCCCGCCCTGTTACGGCCACTGGTTATCTGCTTTGGTTTATTTTTAGGAAAGTGGCAAGTAGTATATAATTTCCATACAAAAACTATACAAATTTGACAAGAGATAACTTTACTCCGAATTTTACCACCTATAACTAAAAATCCTAGATAGTGCAAACTATTCTTTTCTGGATTGCTCATCTCATACCAACAACTTAACACCAATTTTGTCAAGATCCATGCATTTTGAAAGTTTGGACCCTGTACAATATCCACATTTTCACCCATATCTCTGTAACTGCCATCACAAATATGCCAAAGTATATTTTCTGATTCCTTGCGATGAGACGAAACATTTAAGATATTTTAACTAAATCGAACCACTTTATATATATGACTGATATCTTTAGATCCAAGATGGCCGCCAAGTGGACCCCTTGGGACAATATTTGATTTTGTAACATCAAAATTCTTTAATGAGATGTCGTAAGGGGTACTAAAAATCTTGTTAGAATGTAGTTTTAAGGGGGTGCCTCACAATAGCGAGATTTTACCAATTTAACAATTACGATTGAGCTGTTGTATGTTGTCTTCACCAATTATCAGGGGCGGATCCAGGATTTGAAAAACGTCAAAATTACCGGGGGCTGAAAGGCTGAAATTGTCCAAAATGGGCTGATTTTGCAAGATTTTGCAGAATTACCGGGAGGCGCGCGCCCCTTCCGCCCCCTCCCTAGATCCGCGCCTGATTATATAAGCTACTTTGATTAAGAAGGGGGGATGACCCGATTTAAGTATAATAAAATTTTCATCTTGACAGAATTCGCTCATAACTTCCAAACCAAACATCCATTTATATTCCTAAGATTTCACATGGTAAATGAGAAAAATAGTAGCTTTTTTGAGATACCAAAATGTTGATCACTTCTGGTAAAATCTGCGGTTCTGGGGACGAGGATGTTGGCGAACGGGCCATGTCCCTTTTAAGGTTTTTTTAAAGGCGCCACGTGACCATGATGACGAGAATCATTTTCTATCTCATGTAGCATCTGAATTTACAACCAAGTACTCACCATCGACCGAAATGGATTATTTTCACTGGTAAGTGAAGGAGGCGGATGAACAGCAGCTTCAATCATGGAATGACGTCTGTTAGAAGCTTGTACTTGACGAGATGCTGCTCTTTCGGAACGACGACGAGAAAACGGATTACTAACTCTTTCCGATATCACAAATGGTTGAGGTCTGGTGCGCTGTGGTTCCACTCTCGGTCCGTTTCTGTCTGATGGCCAGCTCCTTCTCAGTAGGTCTTGGTTCTTGAAAATGCGGTTGAGTAATGGCAAGATCAGAACCAAAATACACAGCATAAAGTTTCACTACAAATAGAAATATTAAGGTCATGCTGGCGCTTATGATCATTGCAAATGATAAAATGATAACTTTCCAACTTGCAAAAGGTGCGTTGAGATATGATGGGATGAATATGAGCCATATCACAAGCGTTGTGTATACGCTAAAACCAATGAAACGCGATTCGCTGAAGTTTTCGGGAACCTTTCTCGTCAGAAATGCATGGACACTGCACAAGATGATGAGAAGAACGTTGTAGGTGAGTGATACCGTTAATTCCGTGTTGTTCTGGTTGCATGTTAGTTCCCGTTCCCGTGGGATGGGTTCCAAGATCACGGTTTCGGGTGGAGTGATGATCAGAAACACCATAGTTATGCAAACCTGAAATTTACACAAGCAAACAAATGTTAAGAACGCTCACATTCTCACAATGTTCCCTTTACATTGAAATAATTCCATATATATTTTTCTATTACCTTTTGCTACTTTTATTGAAGAACAGTAATTACAAGTATAATTATTAACTGCCCACCCGTTTGGTTGGCCTGATGAATGGCGTCTTGGAAAAGAAGTGACACTCTAGCCAGTCCAAAAAGTCCAGATGAACAAATTTATTCGTCCATAAAAGTTAATAAGTTACTAATAATATTCACTTAAGTCAGAAGACCGATTCACAATTCAAAGTACCTGTATATCCATTGGCAAGTTATATTTGGACGCATTATTTATTTATTGTTTGTTTATTTATTTATTTATGTTCCGTCCCACAAGCATGGAAAACAACCTCATAACCACCAGCAACGCGATCATTATGTATACAGGCTGATTCAAAAAGAAGTTCCTTTTTTTTGTCATGGTTTAGTAACAAAATCTAAAGAGAATTATCTGTAAAGTAATATATCAATCCAAAGAGCAATTTTGAAGGGTTAATCTTATAAAAGAATTTTTAAATTTGCAGATGCCAAACCCAAGTTGTACTTATTTGAATAAAATCACACATTTTCCTGGTGTATACTGTACACATCTGGGTAACTCGCATCAGTTTTCTCTTCACACCAAATCAATAAAGCGTGAACAAGACAGATCCTCCATTGGTTTGGAAAAAAAATTATCGTAAAAAATGAAAGTTTAGCTATTATACTCATACTCAAGAACTATAAATCAAACAATAATTAAGTTCATCTTTCTATATTATCAAGAAGTGTATATTTATATTTCTCATTACAAACTCTTTCTGCAATTTGTTTGTGGCTAGAGGCTCGCGAGATTCAAAATCGATATCATTTGGAATTGGCATCATTTAATAATATTTTGACACTTTCATGTTCAAAATGAAAGTTGCAAACCAATGGAGGCTTTCTAGATCACGCATTATTGATTTGGTGTAATTAGAAACTAATGCAAGTTACCCAGATGTGCAGTTAGGAAAATGGGTGGTTTTATTCAAATTAGTATAACTTTGGTTTGGCACGAGCAAATTCAAAATTTCTTTTTTTTTATTTAGACAATCAAAACTACTCTTTCTAATGGCATATTAGTATACAACGAATTCTTTACATTTTTTTTTTACTAAACTACAATAAAAATAAGTAAACTTTTTTTTTAAATCAGCTTGTATTTGCAATAAGCAATCGTGTCTTCGCGCTTCACTCCGTACGACATCGTTTTAAGCACAAAAACAATGTTTATCAGATCGACGTTATGCATTGCATAGCATAACATAAATGTATAGCTAATTCAGCTTGCGACTTCAGATGTGTTTATTTGTTTTCTTTGAATTGATCATTATACATTTGGTTACTTTAAAAATTGCTATTGGGACACGGGTGAGCAATACAGACATGCCAAAATCTCCGACCGACAGAATAGTGGAAAATGAGTGTTCTTGTTATGAGCTGTTATGCATTTAAAGAGTTCTCAACTACCAAGATTGTTAGATGGGCAACAGAGCCGCTATAAGGTGTCCCAAACATTTATTGATTGATAAGTACAAAATAGGCTGCAAATCTTCAGCTGGTGTGTTTTTCTTGAATTACGCGCGCATTTTGTGGAAGGCAATACGTATATTCTTTCACCAACTACGACGACTTGATAATGGTCACATTTGAAGTTGCAGAATCTCTCACAAACTACTCAAACTTTTAGTTTTATTGTTTGATTTGAATGCAAATGAGAAACAAAGTAGCACTTGTTGATAGAGGATAAACAGTTACCGAAAAAGAAAAAGATATATTTATTTATTCCATGTTTAGCTTACCTGAACCATTATGAGACACAGTGAGAAGAAGACCTTCGACGAAGAACTCGTGTAACCAGGTCTCCTGATGCATCTTCTGACAGCTCTGTATCTGCGGAAGATGGTATTGGCGTGAATGAGCAAGGCTGCGCTAACAGTGGTAAAGCATAGCATGTATCCAGTTCGAATAAGGTAACATGTGACAACAGAAGGCTTAGAAACAAAGGCGAAGCCCAGTAAGTATGATAGGGACACGCCAATCAGAACTATGTAACTGATTCCAGGACCTGATGCACGGATTAAGTCATGTTTGATGTTCAATGCGTAGCCAATTGCCACAATTAGAGTACACAATAATCCCATACCGTTCAAAGTCACAATTATAATGCCGTGTGTATCAGACCAATGAATAAATGTCGGCGGACCTTCGCAGTAAGAATCTGGTACGGATGAATTTTGTTGTCCTGTATTTTCAATACCCCAAACCATCAAAGCTTCATTGATATTTAAGCGATCCGATGAACTCCAGTTTCCGACTGGCACAAGCACGCAATCGTTGGCATTGTTTGACATGCACTGAATGTTAACAAGATCATACACCCCTATTCCATCACCGTTGGAATCGAAAGATACAACATTCCCGCTGTAACCGCGAAACTCCACAGTCTTCATTGAATGGAGAAGCTTAGTCCCGTTGAAATGATCCACAATTTCTTGAAGGCACAAAGCGTCATGGTTGGGACATTCTCTCCTAATCATGGTGTCTAATCCGTAAGCATATGCCAACACGGCATCAATCACTCGAGATACTGAACTTTTCTTACTAAAATCCCTTCTGGTCACGTTGGCGGATAAAATTTTTTGAAACCACGGGTTATCATTGAAAGGACTTCTTTGCTCAAAATATCGTTCAAATTCCAACACTGGTTCAGCCTTAAACCGGATTTTTAGCGCGCCTGATGCTATATTCGAAAAGTTTTCAAGATAGTCAAGGTTTGAGCCCCATGCATCACTTCCTAACAGCTGAAGTTTGCCAACTGCATCCATGTTGATCATTGATTGGAGGAAAAGTTTTGCATAAACAGAATGTGTGAACAAAATAACCACACGACTGTTGTCGTGGCTCAATATAGAACGCACTATGAAATCATAGTCTGAATCGGAACTCACTCCAAATTCTTCAGCAATGCAAACAGGGTGGTTTTGGTCATTCGGGTTGACAAGGTCTTTGAACAATTTCAACGCCGTCCTACCATAACTGTCATCCGTGTAGATAAATGAAACCGATGTCCAATTAAAATGTTGTAGGATATCAATGATCGCCCTGACCTGGCACCTGTCTGGAGGGATCACTCGCAAAAAATAAGGGAAATTTTTAGGGTCCGAAAGTTCGTTGCTTGAGGAAGAGAAGCTTAAAGATGGCAGGTGAAAAGTGCTATAAAGTGGGCTGATTGTGGTGGTTATGGAACTCCATTCCGCTCCTACGACGCCAATGACTGGTGTATAGTTAGGCTGGGTCATTTTTACCGGGCAAAAATTTCCTTCGGTGTATTGACAATCCTTCTTGTTCATGAGCTGGTTTACTGCTTGCGCCAAAGCTACCGTCTTCTCCGCACAAGTGTCGTAAATATCGAAACCCAAAGTTATATTCCTTAAGATATCCGTCCTGTTGTTTATCTTTTCAAGAGCAAACACCATCGCTTCCATCCTGTGAAGAGTGGAGAGTCTTGTGTTTTGACTTTTGCCTTCATCGCAATCTCCGAAACTATCGTCAAAAAGTCCACCGAGAATTAAATCACCCTGGCGAAAGTAGCGGTTCCTGCAGGGAATGTGGTTTGCTTTAGTTTGGCAAAAACATAAAGCAATACAAATAAGTAAAACATTTTGCACGGAAATGATCTGGCGGTTCGCCATTATAGATGAAAATTGTAGTTGGTAAGAGATTATTAAAAAAAAATATTGTCAGATGTCACTCCATCAACCACACCTGACGCTCTCATAGGCCTAAATGAAGCAACCATACATTTACTTGCTTGTACATGCATGTGGGCGCTACTAACGTGACTAGCGATGACTAATCGTTGGTATTGTTATATATAGCGACCGTCGATATTCAAATTGTGCAGTCTAGCAGATAGTTTGTTGACATGCTCATATTATGATGAGAATAATAGGGTTGGTAATAATAAAATGTATAGAATTGCATTGTTATTGAATAAATATGATAAACGCTTAATATATATATGTATAAAATTGCATATAGGGTTGTTACATGTGAGACGAACAGCAAATAATAACAAAGTGAGTTGTGAGTAATCCGTGAGGAAGATAATAATTAATATTGATAATCTTGAATAAACACAAGTATATTACCAGTTTGTTAAAGCATGGAGTTATGATAATTCCATGGTTGAAGTTAATAAAGGTAATAATTTCGTAATACTATTGTAATAATATTACTGATAAGGTCACAACTGACTGATTCTCATTTAACTCTCAGTTTCCTTGATCAAAGCCTAAAGACTGAGCCAAGTATATAGCCTTGACCTAGCTAAATAAGTACAAATTAACTGGAAAATGAAGGATTACGGTTTGAATTTGTCAGTCTTAGATTTATCTTAACCTTCTCAAGATGATTTCCCGCTCGCTTTCTTTCGTGTTGTAAAATATCATACAATTACATTGATTTTTTTCGTCAATTTGTAACATTGCATAAAATGATTTATTGCCGAGAGCATATACCAAAACGTCTGGTTGATATGTGTTTTCAATATGAAACAGTACATGTATTGTAAATAAAATTCAACAGCTGCTTCATGCTTGAACACGTAACAATAAGGTAATAATATATTAAGTTGAATTGGGACTGTCCCAAAATGGTTGCCATGTAGATTAGTTCTATTCCGTACTACTTACTGTTGTGTGTCCAAAAACAAAAAATCGACAGAAAATAAGACCGTGAATAACTTACAAAATGCTATTTGCAGTAAATTATTATGACGTTATAATGTGCATGGGTTTGTATTAGAAAGGTTTAATATGCATGCGTTTGTCTTCGTCTAGTGTTATTGTCAAGAAAAATGATTGAATATTTCTCACGATACAGCTTCTCTTGTAAAGGCATTTGGAGAACCAGTTTTACCAATTTGGGGCAAAGTAAGTCATTCGTATTATCTCAGACGCTCACCATTACCTTTGAAAGGTTTGGCAATCACAGGAATGTTTGGCATATTTTAAATGAAAAGAGTAATCATCTGAATTCACTGTTATTGTCTAGGCTGATGGTAATCCTTTAAAATATGTTAATAGAAAGGCAATTAGACGGATCCTCGAACTTGACTCCGGTATTTGAAGCATGTTCAATCCAAGCTTCTCATTGTTCCGGTAAGTATCGTCGATAATATGAATGACCAGAGAAGATGTCTCTGGAATGACTTACTTCCCCCAAATCCGTAAAACTGGTTCTCGACATACCTTTACCGACATGCCTTTACCACCATGCCTTTACAAAAGAAGCTATATCATGAGAAATATTCCATCATTTTTGTTGATAATAACACCAGACGAGGACATACACACGTATACTACACCTTTATAATAATTTAGACTTGAAATAAGTTTTTAAAGTCATTCACTTTCTATTTTCCTGTCGACTATTCTGGGACACTGTAGTAGCTACACGACATAAGGATGAAATAAATTATATATCTGCGAAAGCAAATCGTTTGAGCATTCCTGATGGTGTCTATTTCACGATTTAATGTGGGAAATGTTTGGCATATTTTAAATGAAAAGAGTAATCATTTGAATTCACACTCGTTGTCTAATCTGACGGTAATCTTTTAAAATATGTTAATAGAAAATCAATTAGACGGATCCTCGAACTTGTCTCCAGTATTTTAAGCATGTTCAACGGTTCAGTCCAAGTTTCTTATTTTCCGGGTAAGCATAGTCGATAATACGAATGACTTACTTCCCCCAAATTGGCCAAACTGATTCCTGACATGCCTTTACAAAAGAAGATGGACTAAAAGTATATCTTGAGAAATATTCCATCATTTTTCTTGATAATAACGCCAGACGAAGATAGACCCACGTATACTACACCTTTATAATAATTTAGACTTGAAATAAGGTTTTAAAGTTATCTACTTTCTATTACCTGTTGACTATTCTGGGACACTGTATAGCTACACAGCAAAAGAATTAAAAAATAGATATCTGCGAAGTCGAATCGTTTGAGCACTTATGATGGTGTCTATATCTTTCATGATTTAATGTAATACAGCGAAAAAAATAAGATTTGTAAGACATTTTAAAATTATTAGTATATATGTGTTATTTTGAAAAAAAAACTAGTGTACAGGAATTATGTAAATGTTAAAAAGTAACTCCGTGGGCCAAACCTGATAATCAACTATGGTGAGGAGAAAGGAGAGGAGGAGGAGGAGGGGAAGCGGTTGTAAGGAAAATTTGACGTTAGGCGTTACTTGTCAATGCCCGAAAAAGTGTGAAAGCCCACCACTACTAAGTGGTTATGGATTAAAGGGGTGGGGGGTGGGGGTCTTTAACTGGCTGAAGATGGTTTCCCGTTTGATTTCTTTCGTATTGCAAATAACATTACAACAACATTGAATATTTACCAGTCAATTTGTAAAATTGTACGAAATGATTATTGCCGAGAGCATAACAAAAAAGTCTGGATAATATGTGTTTTCAATGTGAAACAGTACGACTTCAAAAATGCTTTCCATGTTGGCAGGTGACAGAAAGAGAGGGGAACTGAATAACTTTCACAAAAATTATTGTTTATTTAAATTTTGTTCTATGATTTGTTTATATAAGTTTAAATATGAATGGTGTCATAATACGCATGGCGTGTCTAAGCTAGTGTTGATTTTCAAGAAATATTTTAAATATTTCTCTTGATACGCTTATTTGGTAAAGGGTTTCAAGAACCAGTATTAAGATTTAAGGGAAAGTGGAGTCAATTTGTTTATCGTAGACGCTCAGCAGGTGAACTTGAAAGGTTTGGCAATCACAGGAATGTGGGCATATGTTAAATGAAAAGAGTACTCATTGAAATTAATTTCATTGTCTAGTCTGCTGGTAATCCTTAATGATATGGTAATAGAAATCCAATTAGACGTGTCCTCTCGATCTTGACTCCAGTATTTTAAGTACAGCCTGTCTATAAAAAATGGTACAATCAAACCGATTTTTTATATTATAGCTCTCAATATAAGGAAGTTGTTTTGTATATCACATTCAAGAGAAAAGACCAGGCTTCCGGATTTTTTGTTTCATCTCCAATGCCAGATATTCAATCGAGAGATAACTCCAGTTATGCGGAAACCAAAAATCGGGTTTGTGCCACTTTCTGGTGAGTGAAAATGGTGAAACGAATGTTTGAAATTGCTTTAAAAAGTGATAAACTTCATTAAGAAACTCTAAAAGATACGAAAACAGGTACATTTTTAAAAAAAAAAAGTGGAAGTTATGATCAGTAAGTTCTGGCTTTAGATAAAGTGAATAACATTCCACAAAACTGTTGATTTGTAAGATGAGAACCGAGCGTACAACCGGCGTCCAGCAATCTGGAGGAGAGAGTTTCTACGGTCTTGAAGTATCATGAAACGCAAATTCCTACCACCACTTTGATACTTTGCTTCCAAATTCAATTTTTATTGACTTCAAAAATTCGTAAATGGCCACAAAGATAGTTCAATATTTTAAACCATTTCTGGGATGAGGAGTGTTGTTTTGGTTGCATTATCATTCTTATGGAATGATTTTAAACAGATACCAATCTTGTAATAAAATTCACCAAGGCTCCATTTCATTGACGTGCAATCAAATATTTGTATGTTTGTTATTATGAAAAGAAGATTTTTATAATTGAACTGATTATGTTGACTATTAAAAAACTTGATGTTCGACTAAAAGAAGACTTCCTTTGTTTACTAAATGTATCTGTGTTTTGTTTCTTTGGTCATAGTTTGATCTTTGGAGCTTTACGACAGCATGGCATGCTGAGGCGAAACAACTCTGCCCATGCATAAAAGAGGCAAAAAATCGATTTTGGTATATCGCATAATTGATTATATCTCTGGATGACAAAAGCAAATGAGAGAAACAAACATCATTGGAAAGGCCGGTCTTTTTTCTTTAACAATTGTGGCAAGTAAGAATGACTTATGTTGAAAGTTCATATTTAAACCAATTTTTTTCTGATTGGCCTTGTTGTTGAGACGACTGATGTTCAATTCAAACTCTCATTCGGCGTAAGAGTTATTTTTGTTTACGGACATGACACTTACTTTTCTCCCAAACTGTAAAAACTGGTTCTAGCACTGCCTTATAATAATTTAGATCTTCAATAAAACACGTTTTTAAAGCGCTTCACTTATTTTCTGTCGACTATTCTGGGACACACTGCGAAATCAATACAATATGTGCGAACTAAAATCTTTGAGCTCTCCTGATGTGTTGTTTCACGATTTAATGTTGTATCACGCGACAAAAGCTGTTGTAATTCATTTATTCAGAATTATCCTAATCTTGTTATTATTTGAAGAATTGATCAGGGATTAGTTTTAATATTAAATAAACTTCGTATCAAAGGCTTGCGATAAACTGGTATGAGAGGAAGGAGAGGATGAGGAACCACGGAGGAGGAGGCGGGTGGTAAGGAAACTTTTCTCGGAAATTTCGCAATTCCGTGGCAATGCCAGTTGTAACGTCCCGCTTGCATGTGACTACAACAGTTGACTATCCTTGATACTGATGAAAAATATCGACGATTTTACCTGGATTCAATGAGATAGGAAGCCACATTAACGGGGAAACGCCCAATTTTAAGTTTAAGAAGAAAAGAATCCCATTCATTAAAACGATGGCGAGCGAACAATGACATAATTTGCGACCATGTAATTGTACTTAATGCCTATGAGTAATTACTGTAATACAGCAATTAGTCCTTTAATATACCTTGCCTCGATGAAGTTACATATACATGGTCACGTTTATTTTACTTGTGGTTTTGTTTTTAAACAATGTCTTTATCACTGTATGTATATATTAGTAATCTTTCCCTGGAGATGGCCACGCGCACGATAGTGTTGAAAAAAAAAAATGTGTGCGCTTGGCGGATTCGTAGAACCGGGCGACTTTAGTATTACATGCACGACGCTCTAACCGACTGAGCTATCAAGCTGGGTCGGTAATAGAGTAGAGAAGAGATAGATATCATCTATAGGTGTTTATTCGAAAGGCGTCCTTCGCTTTCCGAGCGGATTGCATCAGAACTGTATATTTAACATTATACGAATATTTGTTTTGAAATTTAAAATATCAGTTCTCCAGGTAGACAAGGATGTATATCTTATTATCTTTCCCTGGAGAGGCCAGGCACGATAGTGTTGAAAAAAAAACCCATGTGCGCTTGGCCGAATTCGACCCGGCGACTTTCGTATTAAATGCACGACGCTCTAACTGACTGAGCTATCAAGTTGGGTCGGTAGAAGAGAGGATAGATACATCTATAGGTGTAGGTTCGAAAGCGTCCTTCGCTTTCCTAGCGGATAGAATCAGAACTGTTATTTAACATATACGCCTTATATTTGTTTTGAAATTTAAACACTTAGTTCGAAGGTAGACCAAGGATGCTATATATATTAATCTTTCATGGAGATGGCCAGCGCACGGATAGTGTGACAAAAAAAACCAATGTGCGCTTGGCCGGATTCGAACGGCGACTTTCGTATTACATGCCGACGCTCTAACGACTGAGCTATCAAGCTGGGTCGGGAGATGCTATCGCAGGAAAGCGAAGGGACGCCATTTTCGTAACCTAACACCTATAGATGATATCTATCGCTCTTCTACCGACCCAGCTTAATAGCTCAGTCGGTTTAGAGCGCTCGTGCATGTAATACGAAAGTCGCCGGTTCGAATCAGGCCAAGCGCACATGGGTTTTTTTTTCCAACAATATCGTGCGCTGGCATCTCCAGGAAAGATTAATAATATATACATCCTTGTCTAGCATGGAGAACTAAGTAGTTTAAATTTCAAAACAAAATATAATCGTGGTATACACGCACTAACATATACAAGTTCGTGAGCTATCCGCTAGGAAAGCGCAAGGACGCCTTACGAACACACCTATAGATGATATCATGCGCGCTTCTACCGACCCAGCTTTGATAGCTCAGTCGGTTATAGAGCGTAGTGCAGTAATACGAAAGTCGCCGGTTCGAATCCGGCCAAGCGCACATTGGGATGTTTTTCAACACTATCGTGCGCTGGCCATTACCAGGGATAAGATAGAAGATAATAATAATACTCCTTGTCTTACTGGAGAACGAAGTGAGTTTTTTAAAATTTCAATTTCTTATCACGCTTTAGAAGTTGAAATAATTACAAACTTAAGGAACAAAAATAACCTTAAGGAAGATAGGGCCTAAGTAATAAGTATAACTAGATTAAGTTATGTTCATTGGGATTGATGATAACCAATGATGTGATATACTTAACTATATTTATGTATTTATTTATGTATTTATGTATTTATTTATTTATGTATTTATTTATTTAGGTATTGATTTATTATGTATTATTTATATGTATTATTTATGAGGTATTTATTGATTATGTATTATTTATTATGTATTTATTATATGTATTTATTTATGTTATTATTTATATGATTTATTTATTATGTATTTATTTATTAGGATTATTATTATGTATTTATGTATTATGGATTTATTTAGTATGATTTTATTTATTATGTATTTATTATTTATGTATTTATTTATGTATTTATGTATTTATTTAGGTTATTATTATTTATGTATTTATTTATTTATGTATTTTTATTAATGTATGTAATTATTAGGTATTTATTTATTTATGTATGTATGTATTATTTATTTCGATTTATTATTATGTATTTATTTAGGTATTTATTTTGTATTTTTGTATTTTAGTTTATTTATTTAGTCGGGTATTGCACAAAAGCACCCTATCAATTTGGAAAAAGGTTTTCAAGCAATCAAGAAACGTTGGTTGGGTAGTTCCCTTTAAAGCAGTATCGAAAGTTCGTGAGGTATGGCTGCACAAGTTTTGCTGAAAAAAAAATCATATTAATCGGCTCCCTACGTTTACAGAACTGTGGGACCAAAAGTTAGAAAAATACACAGATCTGACATGACCCTCTCACTGCTCTATAGCAGATACCGTCCATACCGAGTTTTAGACTTACTGTCAATTGCACGAAAACAGGTGTGAAAGACACCAACCTTTAAAATCGATAAGACTTTAGACAGAGAAAAGAATGGGAAAAGAATACTAAACTGATTGAAGCAAAGGAGAAATGGAAGGCCGTCAATTATCATTTTAAATATGCATTATGACCATCTCTCTGGTGAAACACGCATTATTGATATAGAATCATATTCTATTGTACAGGACATCTGAGAATCAGTCGTCTCGAATTTGCAAAATTCGTATTACCTCATTAATCTCAATAGTGGTTAGCCTACAAATTGCTGGAGTCGAGTACATTGAAGCAATAATGAGTAGAAAGATGTCGACAAAAGGTTGTATCCAGATAACGTTATATCATTGTTTGCATGTGATAGCATTTCATGTACGTGTGCTGCTAAAGACAAACACACACAGTACGAGTGTGTTCGATACAGTGTTATTTTGTCACATGCACAGTTTCGCGAGACCGTGTGTAATTAATTCATCTATATAGTATGCTCAGATGGATTGCTACACGTACGGATACGCCCAAGTACAAGGTCAAGGTTCTGCTGAAGTAAAAAAAAAAATATTCTACATAAACGCGTGGATGACCAAAACGGGTTGCAGATATTTGTATATACAATGCAATGTCGAAACAAATGATAATATACTAGTAGTTGCCATCGTTACCAGACGGAACACCCCAAGTTCCCAAGTTGCTGTTTGAGCATTTCTATACAGGTGTTTAGCGAGCAAACTATTCCAAAATGGGAGTTTACATGACGGTTACTATTTTGAACAAATGGGAACAAATATCATTGTAGTTTTTGCCTTATCAATTTAAGTTCATACTTATGTTTGGAAGTGTAATTATGGCATGGGTCCACTATTACACCGGACTTGCGTTTTAAGTTGCATCCACATCTCTTGCATATTGGTATATTATTATATCTAAATCAATGTTTTGTTCTATTAAATATAATTTTTCATATTTTATATTTGTAACAACTATTTATATTTACGTACATGTTTCAATGTGATGGAAATAACCTGAAAACATATATCTTAATAATATGCATAAAAATATGGTCCCGCTACAGTGGTTTCCTATGTAAGATAGGCACGAACTATCAATTGAGGTTTGGAGGGGATCTGTCTCTCCAACTTTTGAGGGAAAGGGGAAAGAGGCGGACCACGTAATCATCCTCTCCCGAAAAGCTGGGAGAATGCTTTCGAATGATGATTTAAGGGTGGTGATTAGAACGAGTCAATGCACTGAAAATTACTACAGGTAGTATTATATTATTTTGTACTTTTATCGATGATAAAAACAGTTTGTCCCCTGCCTCCAGGCGGCCGAACCCTACCAAGGAAACTCAAGGGAGCTGACGGCTTAGAAAATGCACCAAGTCCAAAAAGATGCGATGACGTCGTCGCACCAACACTCGCACGAATCGTGGCGGGACCAGCGACTCCTCCGTGGCTTGCCAGCCCTGGTCACATGGAATGGTGCGCCGGGGACCCCGGTTTCGATCCCGCCACGGAGTTCCAAGCTTCTTTAGCTTCTATCCCTTTACCCTTCCCTTCCTCTCTGGAGATAAGCTAGAAACCACAAGGATGTTAGGGTTAATGAATATTAACAGCGCTATTATTTGCTGGAGTCAATGTAGTATGACATACATCCACTAGTCACTAATGTTCAGGGAACGAAATTAAGATGATATATTTTAGTAATTTTGAAGAAAATGTGGAACTTTTAGACTTGACATACCCCACATATTATCCGAGCATCTTGTTCCCTTTCCCTTATTTTGTTAAATACCAAATCATATTATCTTCTTTGGGTTAATAGAGACGAACTATATTTTTTCTAAATGCATAATTGCATAGTCCAAAATGCATTCCACTGAAGGTTGGGAAACAATATGCTATCTTCTGAAGATAGCACTGACGCGAGATGATTGAATATGCTATCTTCTGAAGATAATATTGAATTAAGATAATCCAATATACTATCTTCTGAAGGTAGCACTGAAGTGACAGATCCAATGCTATGTGCCGAAAGATACTACTGGTGTTAGATGATCCAATATAGTATTTGCTGAAGATCGATATTATGTGAGATGATCCAATATGTTATCTGCTGAAGATAGTACTGTTAAGATGATCCAATATGTTATCTGCTGAAGATAGTACTGACTTGATATGATCGAATATGCTATTTGCTGAAGATAACTCTGATGTGAGATGATCCAATAAAGCAATATGCTAACTTCTGAAGATAGTTCTGACATGAAGTGATCCATATGCTAACTATAACGGTATCATGTGTAGGTAAAAGATGGTCGAATATGCTGTCTACTGAAGATAGTACTGTTAAGATGATCCAATATGTACTGACGATAGCACTGGTGTGAGATGATGCATGTGCTATCTGCTGAAGATAGTATTGAAGTGAGATGATACAATATTCTATTTACTGAAGATAGAAATGGGCAACACGGAAGAACAGAGGATATTGTATTATCCACTGAATGTGTAACCCAGGCTAAAGAAGAAGTAAAACAACAACAACAAAACCCCAAAAAAAAACAAAAATGACGTGAGATGATCGAATATGCTATCTACTGAATATAGAACTGATATGAAATGATCCAATATGCGATATATTGAAGACAGTACTGATGTGAGATGATCCAATATGCAATTTTTGAAGATAGCACTGATGTACGATGATCCACACGAATTTGTTTTCTTGGGATGAAAAAACAACTTAACGAGATATGAAATATAATGAATTTTTTTTTAAACACTTGGACAACCTATAATTGATGAAGATAGAACTGACGTCTGATGATCTATTATACTATCTACTGAAGATAGCACTGAAGTGAGATGATCCACATGCTATAGTTAAAATACTACTGATGTGAGATGATCCAATATGCTATCTACTGCAGATAGCACTGAAATGAGATGATCCAAATGCTATATGCTGAAGTAGGTACTTATGTGAAATGATCCAATATGCAATCTTCTGAAGGTAGCACTGAAGTGACATGATCCATATGCTATGTATCGAAGATACTACTGGTGTTAGATGATCCAATATAGTATTTGCTGAAGATCGAGATTATGTGAGATGATCCAATTTGTTATCTCCTGAAGATTGCTGATGTGAGATGATCCAATATGTTATCTGCTGAAGATAGTACTGACTTGATATGATCGAATATGCTATTTGCTGAAGATAACTCTGATGTGAGATGATCCAATATGCTAACTGCTGAAGATATTCTGATATAAGATGATCCAACATGCTGTGTACTGACGATAGCTCTGGTGTAAGATGATGCATATGCTATCTGCTGAAGATATCGTATTGGACCATCTCAGATCAATACTATCTTCTGAAGATAACACTGAAGTCACATGTGAGATGATCCAAAGATGGTCATTCTAAAGAGGTAGCACTGCTGTGAGTTGATCCAATATGCTATCTATTGAAGACAGGACAGTGAGATGATCCAATATATTATGTACTGACGATAGAATGGTGTGAGATGATGCATATGCTATTTGCTGAAGGTAGCCCTGAATTGAGATGATCATATATGTTACCTGCTGAAGGTAGTCCTGATGTGGGATGATACAACATACTATTTAATGAAGATAGCATGTTGGATCATCTCATATCAGTGCTAACTGCTGAAGATAATACTGATGTAAGATGAACCAATATAGTATTTGCTGATGATAGAATGTGAGATGATACAATTTGCTATCGCCTGAATAAATCAAGGATATGGGATGATCCAATATGCTAACTGCTGAAGATAGCACTGAAGTGAGATGATCCAATATGCTAACTGCTGAAGATAGTGCTGATATGAGATGATCCAATATGATATCTACCGAAGATAGCACTGATATAGGATGATCCAATGTTGCTAAATTCTTAAGATAGTATGTGGATCACCTCACTTCAATGCTATCTGCTGAAGTTGGTACTTCTGAAGATAGCATAGTTTCTGAAGATTACTACTGGTGTGATCCAATATAGTATTTGCTTCAGACCGAAGTTATGTGAGATGATCCAATTTGCTATCTGTTGAAGATAGCATATTCGATCATATCAAGTCAGTGCTATCTGCTGAAGATAACTCTGATGTGAGATGATCCAATATGCTAACTGCTGAAGATAGCACTGAAGTCTAATGTCTGATGAGTCTATCTCTGATGTGAGATGATCCAATAAAGCAATATGCTAACTTCTGAAGATAGTTCTGACATGAGGTGATCCAATATGCTAACTTCTAAAGGTATCACTGGTGTAAGATGGTCGAATATGCTGTCTACTGAAGATAGTACTGTTAAGATGATCCAATATGTACTGACGATAGCACTGGTGTGAGATGATGCATGTGCTATCTGCTGAAGTAGTATTGAAGTGAGATGATACAATATTCTATTTACTGAAGATAGAACTGGGCCACACGGAAGAACAGAGGATTACTTGTATTATCCACTGAATGTGTAACCCATGCTAAAGAAGAAGTAAAACAACAACAACAAAAAAAACCCCCAAAAAACAAAAATGACGTGAGATGATCGAATTATGCTATCTACTGAAGATAGAACTGATAGGAAATGATCCAATATGCGATATATTGAAGACAGTACTGATGTGAGATGATCCAATATGCAATTTTTGAAGATAGCACTGATGTACGATGATCCACACGAATTTGTTTTCTTGGGATGAAAAACAACTTAACGAGATATGAAATATAATGAATTTTTTTTAAAACTTGGACAACCTATAATTGATGAAGATAGAGCTGACGTCTGATGATCTATTATACTATCTACTGAAGATAAGCACTGAAGTGAGATGATCCACATGCTATAGTTAAAAAATACTACTGATGTGAGATGATCCAATATGCTAACTGCTGAAGATAGCACTGAAGTGAGATGATCCACATGCTATAGTTAAAAAATACTACTGATGTGAGATGATCCAATATGCTAACTTCTAAAGGTATCACTGGTGTAAGATGGTCGAATATGCTGTCTACTGAAGATAGTACTGTTAAGATGATCCAATATGCTAACTGCTGAAGATAGCACTGAAGTCTAATGTCTGATGAGTCTATCTCTGATGTGAGATGATCCAATATGCGATATATTGAAGACAGTACTGATGTGAGATGATCCAATATGCTAACTGCTGAAGATAGCACTGAAGTCTAATGTCTGATGAGTCTATCTCTGATGTGAGATGATCCAATATGCGATATATTGAAGACAGTACTGATGTGAGATGATCCAATATGATATCTACCGAAGATAGCACTGATATGAGATGTGTTATCTGCTGAAGATAATACTGATATGAGATGATCCAATATGTACTGACGATAGCACTGGTGTTAAAAGATTCAATATGCTATCATCTAAAGATTGCACTATTATGAAATAATCCAAAAAAAAAAAGCTACCTTAAAAAGATAACACTGAAATGAGATGACCCCTATGCTATCTGATGAAGATAGTACTGCAATAGTACCATCAAATTTTGTGTTTAGAATATTATTTAATTTCCGTATGTAACTTGGAGAAAAGATTCCTAGCAGTACTTACTTTATCATGCAAGATAAAATGGAATTCTCCTAGTGCTATATTGATAAAGCAATAGGTTTACATGTTTAGAGACATTTCTAGAAAATCTACTCTATTTTTTCAGGGTATGGTATACAAATATATACTGACATGAGAGACTCTGGTTAAAACTATGGGCCCGAGGTGACTACATTAGTGCTATTTTGCTGAGGGGCGCAAAATAGCACTAATGTAGTCACCGAGGGACCATAGTTTTAAGCCAGAGACTCGCATAGAGCCAGTATATATTTGTTTTATATACTTCATTAATAAATTTCCAGTTAACAATGAAAAAAAAATATAATTTTGGCATTTTCATTCAATAAATTCACATCAAACAATGCATCCTATGAATGAATGTGGTAGTAAGCATTCAATCCACAGCGCACAAATGCAGGCGCGCTACGCGACGCAGTAAGTTACGCGAATGAAGCGCCGTAAATAGTACCTCTGAGCCGTAAATAGTACTTTTGAAAAATGAACTATTTATGGGTGGGCGTGGCTTAGGGGTACTATTTACGGATGGCGCCGATTTTTCGCCGCATAGTTGAAATATTTTTAATCACGTGATAGAGTTTCAACCAATAAACAATCTTAAATTTATTAATGAAGTATATAATACAAGCTAAGGATTGCAAAATATGTGAATTTCCAGATGTGAGATCCAATTGGACAGTGTTTGGTATCCCAGATTGTTACACTGCTACTTTTTGTGTCATGAGGGCCCTTTAGAACACCATCATCTTGAACTGCTGGACAAAATTTATCTTCAGGACTATCCCCCCAAAAAGAACTTAATTTCTGAAGATGAATTCCATTGATTTTTTTGTGCAGCTTATACACTGCATGCTGTCATTTTGGAGTCTTTGCAGACATACCATCTTTGAAGTCCAACACTACTTTAATTGTAAACTTTAATCACCCAAAGTGGATACTAGCTTTTTAGAAAGGACTTAATTCTTCAGAATATTTCTGTGTGTTGTTTGTTATCACCGTTGCAATTGTTTGGGACATTCTCAATTCTCGAAGCAATCACTTTATTCAACAAAAATAAAATAAATTTGTTATATGGAATTTCAGATCATTTGTGCACAAGGTTTATTTGTGTTCAAAGGGTATTTCTAATCTTGTCATCCTTTGGATGCCTTAGCAGATTTTATGGCTCGTAACCAGGAATTTAATTGATATTAATTTGACTTACTATAGTGCTTTGACCTTTGAGTCAGTGACGTCAGGGTTTATGCAGCGAACGCAGCATGAAAACGCGAGCGTTGATTCAAAGCGCTGGCCTACCCACACGTGTGTATAAAGGCAGTGCAAAAATGCACATGCAAAAACATCTGCCTGAACGTGTTGACGTCACCGACTCAAGATAAATGTAGCAAGAAGAATGTATATACATTGAAAGTGTATTATTATTATTTATTATTTAAGCTTTCATTATACAGGGTAGCTCCATCAGTGAAAGAACACTGCTATCCTAGGAGGCCCTGTTATATACAGGATAAAACATTTAAATACAAAAAGCAATTAAACATACAAAAGTAATATTGCTTGGCATACAAATTTCCTGTGTACAAAAGTAGTTTGGTTCAAGTTAATATTGTGTTATAGAGTAGTCACATTGGCGTTTAAACCAGAAAAGTTTGAGCAAATAACTTGGGAAGTTTGGCAAACTGAGAAAATATGATTTGATGAAGATATACCCATCATTTACTAGGATATTATGTGATGTTAGCATCCTTGAAAGATGCTGGTTTTAAAATTCCATTTAAGTAATTTTATGTTATTTATACAAGTACTTGAACTGAAGTTCTGCAAAGCCTACTATTTGGTTAATTTATGTTGAGAAATGACAAATACCCATAACCCTTGTGCACATCCAAGATGACCAATCAGTGGTGCAAATTCTGCAGGTTTAACAATTGTTTTTTAAAACTAGAAATGTGAAAATTTTATCTCAGTGGAAAGTATTCGCCAGCAGTAGTTAAAAATCACAATCCTGAATAAAGAGAATGCCCTTCTCATAGTAGATGTTTATTAAGCAGACAAAAAAGAATCTGCAGATATGATTACACACACGTCTAATATTTTGGTCAATATTTCATATAATACCAACAAAATTATTTTTGAGGTTGGACCAATGTTATGTGCCACAATAAACTCCTGTAACTAAACTGGTATTAATGTTATTGAAACCACACATTCAAAAGAAAATATACACAACAAGAATGTTTACAGGCAAAATATGGTCATGTGAGTTGGTTTATTTGAAATCTGCCACTGATTACACAACAGTCTTTTAATAGTCACTTGGATATAACATTTGGCTTAACCAATATCCATCCGAGATGCCATATGATAAGCAGTATTATATATAACATGGGTAAACCCATATACAAGCATAATCAATAGCTATTTTTTTTTTTTTTTTTTTTAATGTACCGTTTCAAAAATATAGTAATTACGCTGATTTTTGCATATTAATTAGCTCATTTGCATACTCAATTTGCCCGAAATACGCCCAAAATCTAATCAGGTCAAGAACTCTTCAGTCTGCTTCCGTCCACCAAGTTACATCATTATACGCCTGACAGAACTCCAGAAAACTTGTAAACAGGCCTTGCAGGAAAATTCTCATAAATTATGCAAATTGGGTACTTAATTAGCATATTTCACGGCCACAATCTAATTAGGTCGAGAACTCACCAACCCGCTTCTTTCCACCAAGTTACATCATTGTCACCCTTACGGAACTCCAGATAAATGGTATACAACATGGGTTAGCATTTTTGTCACAGACGGACGAACGGACAAACGGACGAACGGACGCTGCTCATTTCATAGTCCCCGTTCCGAACTCGTTCGGCGGGGACAATAAGCAGCCAAAAAAGAATCTGCAGATATGATTACACACATGTCTAATATTTGGGTCAATATTTCAGATAATACCAACAAAATTATTTTTGAGGTTGGACCAATGTTATGTGCCACAATAAACTCCTGTAACTAAACTGGTATTAATGTTCTTGAAACCACACATTCAAAAGAAAATATACCCAGACAAGAATGTTACAGGCCAAAATATGGTCATGTGAGTTGGTTTATTTGAAATCTTCCACTGATTACACAACACGTCATTTTCATCGTCACTTGGATATAACATTTGGCTTAACCAATATCCATCCGAGATGCCAATAATAAGCAGTATTATATATAACATGGGTAAACCCATATACAAGCATAATCAATAGCTACCTACAACCTATAACTTGTTAATTTACTTTGGGAATGTTGGATACCTTGCAAGTATGTGGACACAAGCTACATGGCCAAATAAAAAATAATGGAATTTACAGGTGAACATAGAAAATAAACAAAGGAGTTAGAAGATGGTGTGTTCTATAGAACAAGGTTAATACATACAATTCGCAGCAGAGTCAGCGCAGCATATTGCAGTAGATTCCAGTAACCCATGCTTATCTGACCCCAAAATCAAATGATCCCAAATCACTCTTAGACTTTGAATTACTTGAGGAGTTTGATGCATTATTTTGATGCATCTTGATATCCCATATCACTTTAAGATTGCTTTAGAGTGCATGTTTGTTTGCATGTTTTGAGAAACCAAAGAGCACCACTGATATAATAAAAATTCCTTTAAAAAGGAAAGGGGAGGCCCAAGTTGAGAGTCCTATTTTTGTGAATTGTCTAGTAGGAAAGTTACAGGTATGTATACACATGTTGATACATACATACATACACAGGTCCCTACATGCGCAGAACCAACATAGGTACATACATACCTGCATAAGTAGGTACATATGAAGGCCCAACATAAGCAGGTCCCAGTATACGTACATATGAATATACCTATGCACACACATACCAATATACGCACATACACAGTGACATACGCACGTACACATACCAATATACGCACATACACAGAGATATATGCCTGTACCTACACAAGGGAGGACTTCAATGATCCTATTAACAATTCTTTGTGTTGATCCTCTAATGAAAACACTTTTTTATGAAAGCCTCTCCTTTTGAGGTAGGCATATATGACTTATTAACTGTGTGAACAATGACAATTTCTGACCTTATTCTCAAAATAAGATATTTTAAAAATTAACCTACTTTTAAATTTAAAGGTCCATGGCCCGATCGCTAATAGCCTCGTCCCCAGAAGCCCCAGATTTTACCGGAAGTGGTCAACATTTTGGTATCAGAAGAAAGCTACTATTTTTCTCATTTACCCTGTGAAATCTTAGAGCCAAAGGATGTTTGGTTTAAAAGTTATGAGCGAAAATGTCGACCAATATTAATTTTATACAGTACTCTATGGGGCTTACAAAATCACATTTTTAGCTCTCGCATCAAAACGGGTTGAAATATCGGTGCGAAACTTTACAGATGGGTTTTTGGAGTGAAGGCCAATCTATCAAGATGAAAACTTCATAACCTTAAATCGGGCCATCCCCCTTTAACAAAAAATGCTTTCAAAATTCTAAAGAAAATGTGTCTAGAAGCACTGAACTTCTGCCTCGCATAGGAATGTGTTTTCCCATATCAGTGCTGCTATTAGTTTTCTTTAATCAGCAATCAGAGATACACTCAAAAACTATCTATGAAACCCCCTAGGGTGCTTACGACAATGGCCTGATTAACTCCATTTCAACAATACAAACTATCTGGATGGATAGGTCCAAATTACCCAAACCACAATGCATGTGGAGTCGAATAATTTAACTCCAATTTATGAGGCCTAAACATTTGACCTCAATTGATTTGGTGTTAACTGATCCAACCCCAACTTCATCACATATTGATTTGAACTGCTCAAACACATGTCAAAGGGCACATTTTTAACTCAGGTCACAATAGTTTTAAATGGCCCAATCTTACGTCACCTAGGGTTTGAACATCGAGCCAATAACACCTTTACAGCACAGCTGGCCGTCTATTCATGCAAACACATTTTTCAATGGAGCACCATCTGCAACAACGCAAGGACAAGACTGCAGTTTATCCCATATCGACCAATATGTTCCACGATAGATGCTAAACAACCTTCTCAGGTTATTGTGGTCCAAATGACACAACTCAAGTCAAGAGTCATTTGCATCCAAAGATTCTAACTGGCAGTTGCTTGAACATGAAATCTAAGTCATTATCAGTTACAATCAATCACGACTAACAAACAATCACAACCAAGAAAGCTCTGATCAACGGACTTGAACTCGCTTCATTTTTGGTGTTAATGATAATGTGACCTCAAATCATTATGAGATCCAAATATTTTGACGTCAGGTAAGATGAGATATCGCCTGAAAACCAATACACTTATACATGTATTTATTTGACGATTTCAATTATATAGATTTCATTTTTGCAAATGTGGTAATAACTACATAATTTGGCATTATCTTACAAATACTTGAACACATTTAGAATCTCGGCAATCATCTTTTGCATGCAAACTCACAGGAAAACTAATAACGGACACACTTCAGCATTATGTTGTTTCAAACTACCAAAAAGCAAGATTGACATAAATTACAGATATGGCTTTTTGGCAGGTCCACAAAATATATGCACTTATGACATAACAATTCTACATAAACACACAAGCTGCTGGTCTTATGATGCATATTGAGCCATTTCCCCCGGTTTTGATACTATGCAATTTTGTTTGTTAAGATGGTTTTGAGTGGATCAAACAGAGAAGTAAACCTACTCCAATCTGGTTGCACTGCATCATAATGTACTGACACTTAAAGAGACATGAGGAGATTTCCAGAAAGCGCCGGAAGCAAATAAGCCAAATACACTGTCTTTATGTAATAAGATGATGATTTAGTAGTTTCTGTCGTGCATGACAGAAATTCAAAGCACAGTTTTCTATGGGGAACGATTACGATAGCAGGCAAGTTCAAAACAAGGTTTGCGGTTTTCTTTTGCACTTGTTTGTCCAATAAACCTTCGAAACGTTCTCGGTAGGTGGTCTACAACCGATCTAGTGAAATTTGAGAGAAATTTGTATCCTAAAAAAATCTCCTCCTGTCACTTTAAATGTGCCCAACCAAGATGGCTGCCAATCACAGACGCAAATTCTGCAGCCTATACAAATGAGAAATTTTGATTCTTAAATGTGAAAATACAATTCAAACTCAATGGAAAGTATTCAGTAGCAACATTTTATAACTGCAATGCCAAATAAAAGGAAACCCTGTAATATTATAAAACATGATCTGATTACAAAACTTCACAGAGGATGGATGTTAAACTTCCACGTTGGGGGAATAAGTGTTAAGGCCAGTCATAACCTGTGTATTTTCGCTGATGTAGTGCACATTAGTATCCATTGGTTACTGGTTCAAACCTTGGCTAGTGCACCTGTTTCGAATTATGATATGCCGTAAGAGTTGTGTTGTGAACAATGTGATCAATGACTCGTACCAAAGTTAGCGTGAGCCAGTTGACTTGCCAACGGTCTTATTCTAACATGCTCTACATCAGCAAATTGCAGTTGAGGAAATAGTACTTCTATATTCACCACTGAATGCATTTGTGCAAGGCCATTCACTGCCTTTACAGCAGCTGAAAGATGTTATGTTAGAGTTTCTTTTTGGAGTTAACACCACATTATGATGCTCAGTGGAGCACGAGGTGTATCCTCAAGTACAGCAAAGACGAGAGTGGAGCTAATTTGAAGGTTTTGGAATGAGAAAATATTGCTTGATAACATCTTACACTAATTTTTGTCAAGATTATGGCTGGTATTCTGAAAAGGAGTCTAACTGTAGACTCAGGTTTAAACCAGGGTTAGTCCTACATGAGTGGACTTTTTTTCCTTTTAAAATACTGTGAAAGTCAAATATTACAGGTGAGAAAATTCCTCATGGGATGGGCAGTTCCGTTCCGGCCCATCCATGAGGAAATTTCTCACCTGTTACAGCACATTTGTATGTTGGAAGGAAAAAAGGTCCACTCATGTAGGACTAACTCTAATTTAAACCTGGGTCTAAAGTTAGACTCCCTTTGAGAATACCAGCCATTGTGATTATATGTCCAACAAATGGCAATGTCAAAATTTAGATTTCTGGCCAAGGCAACACCCCCCCCCAAAGTATTACAGTTGTTTAGAATAATAAATTGTTTGTAGTGTTACAAGTGAGTCTCGCAAATGGGATTTGAGTAAGGGTTAGTAGACACCGTCTTTGATTAAATGGTATGTGAATCTATTGGTTAGCACTACAGAATTCCACAGCATCAGTTTCCCAGAACACGGCCAAAAAATTACGTAAAAAATAGAGCCAGCTCAAACTAAAACAGTTTGAATGTGATGGGCTGCAAAGTTGAGCATAAATGGTAACAAAAAATGGGTAAACGTTTCATACAGAAGTCCCAAGTATGCAAATGAGGTATTACAATTGATTTTGTGATGCGCTGTCTGATGTGCAGTAGCACTTGACGGAACAAATGACAATACCTCATTTGTATACTTGGGACTTCTTATATGAAACGTCTACCAAAATGGAGCCACCTCCTCAATTTCTTTGTGCTTTCTTTTCAGTCTTTTAACCAAAATGGCAGCTTTAAAAAAATGCAATTTGTCCTCATTAACCGTGGTGGATTTTGTAGGTTGTTAAACTTCAGGAGCTTTTGATGTTGTTTCCCAAATCATTTGGAAGCTATTCTTGAAAACCACTGACCTAAGACTAGGAATGTTTGGACTCATTTAATTTTTATCATGCCAATTTCAAGATTTTGACTCATTGGTTTCTTGAAATGATTGACAAAGCACTCAAAATTCACAGGGCTGACATGCATTACAGATGGTTGTTATCTGCATCCTGGGTGTGATGACGATGGAAGCCTGCATTGCACATCATGAGCATACTACTAATACAACCAAAATACCATGCACCATTGAAAATCTTTTGGTCTCAAGACACTGGAAGCTTTGGAGACTACGATGAGAATTCTATTGTCAAGAAAACATCTGTCTGGAATGTCTTAATATAGTACTTCAAATCAAACATTTTCCTCACAAAAAATACTTGCATTATTTTGTTCCACAAGCAGACACAACATCAGAAAGCAGAGAAAAACAGGGACACACAAAAACTATGTTCTATAGACCATATTCAATATGACGTCAGCCACCAGACATGTTGGTGGACAAGATGCATACATTCCAGGACTACAATACATTAAGCTGTCAATCGATCCATGTTTTACGATTGCACAGGGATCATTGACAGGTGAATGTATTGTAGTCCTGGAATGCGTCTATCTTGTCCACCAACATGGCTGCCTATTGAATACGGTCTATATGTGAGGTTGGCCTGCCCTCACAGAAGGATTATGTATGCAAATGGAGAGTACAAGCAAGTACATGTATGTACATTTGGGTAATTGGTCCATTTTGTATTTGTCTTCATGCTGGGATGAATATAACCATAGAGGGATAGGATGTACACACAAATACACCATTCAGGTGTGCCTCGGCCTCATTTTTACCAAAAGATTAAAAATTTTTGGGAAAATTTATCAAAATTAATGCTAAAACTGCACAGGAAATACATAAAAAATGAATTATCCAGCTTTTGAGTTTTACCATCAATTTTGTAGTAGTTGTTTGAGGACAAAAGTAGGTGTACGGGTTTCCGAATTCGGCAACCTTTTACAAATTTGTCATTTTAGAATAGTAACAGCTAATTTACAATTTGTTAACATAGCAGAATAAATTGGTATGACAGCATGAGGAATGAAATGAGTAAAATGAACACACCGTCAAATCTAACATGCGTTATAAAATATAGTTTGAGCAAAGATACACTAGCCGAAGTACGCATGAACGTATACATTAAACACAGAGTGAATACGGATCTTCATTTCCCTCTATTAGTCCCAGCTTCATTGTTGCTATGCATGCAGATATGCCTGCCATCACAGGCATAAATGCTGAGTACAAACAAGTACATGTATGTACATTTGTGTTATTGGTCCATTTTCTGTTTGTCTTCATGGTTGCTATGCAATACAGATATGCCTGCATGTTAAACCTCCAGAATGGTATTATTCTCTTGTTGCTACACTTTGGCTTGGTACCCTAGCAGCCAACTTCATTCTGGGGCTAAAAATGCGCTACCTTTTGCTTTAAGAAGTACACCTGTAGCATCTTTAGGGATAATGTGACTTTTTATAGTCTAACCTCCTGACAGTTCCACATAGCCTATGAGTGGCGTGGTCTAGTGGTTAGAGAGCTTGCCTTTAGACCCAATGGTCCCGGGTTCAAATCTCGGTGGGGTTACTTGCTGGATTTATTCTAGGTACTCAATTCTGGATTTAATTTGTAGAGGAGCTATTGATTAAAACCAAAATTGCCACTCTCCTCATGGTTCATTTGATATGGGCAAATGAACCATGAAAAGCTCTCTGTGTTCCCATTGTGTGTGTTTCGTCAATGTCTGGATGTAGCAACCTGGCGCTGATTAGCTGCTGCCGTAATAAGGTTGCGTTGTCTCTGTCGTTGTTACTGCGCTTTGTAACTTTCGGGAAAAAGGCGCATTACAAATGTTAAAATTATTATTATATTAGCCCAGGAGCTAGCAGACATTTGTAACACATCTCAAGTACAAAAGGTTTGAGTGATTAAATATGTAGACAGACTGACAGGGACCCCTGAAACATAATTCTTAAGTGCCTTAAGGAGAGGGGGGGGCCAAGACAAAGTTTGTACAGGGGTCAAATTTTTAAATTGATCCAATCGCGGTGAAAAGTATACCATGTTATTTGTCTAACCACAAAGATTCAGGAAAGGTATAGTTTGTACTATCTACAACCTAAAGTTTAAGAGTTATAGGCTAAAAACAGCAAAAATCAATAAAAAGGGTCAATTTCAGTTGTACAGGGGTCAAATTTTTAAGTTGCTCCGATTTGGATAAAAAATGGTGCAAATTATTGATGGAGTTCATAGGATTGAAATAAGGATAGTTTTGCACTGTCTAAAATACTTAGTTACCGATGTAGGGGCACAGTGGATCAAACGTCATGGCATTCAATGGGGCTTGACCTTGTTTACCCCTACTTTCTTAAGCAAGCATTTGAGACACTCAAAACTATTCCTTATTTTGATCCTATGAGCTCCACCAATAATTTGCACCATTTTTTATCCAAATCGGAGCAACTTAAAAATTCGACCCCTGTACAACTGAATTTGACCCTTTTTATTGATTTTTGCTGTTTTTAGCCTATAACTCCTATAAATTAAGGTAAAGAGGTATATTTTCTTTTAGCAGAAGCTAACATTTGTTTTAGAACAAGACCCCTTCAAAATGGTTTGGATTTTAAACGGCAGCCTTTTTATGTTTAATTTCCTGCATTCATCTGTTTGATTATTTAGAGTCCTGTGGTCTTTCATTCATCCGGCAAATTGTTCTTGGGTTGTGGTTCCCTAAAGCTGTCTTAGAGTCCATGCAATTAATGCAGTGGAATGATTGTACTGTTTTGTACATCACTTAATAGACATGTTTACCCCCTCAAGAACTTAAGCAAGGTGCAATCCAATTGTCAGTGCACCTTGTTTGTAAGTTTAGCAATTCAAAATATGGTCCCAAATTTGACAAAGAAAATGCTTTTCTGCTAGACATTTTAACAGAAGAGGTCATAATTACCACAGACCTCTGAATGTCACTTAAAGCAATTGCTAGCTGTGATAATGTACCTGAACTATACTTTGCCTGGTCTTAAGTATGAAGTAACGATGCGGGTGTATAGTCAGTACAATGTATACACAAGCATTGTTACGTCATACTTCAGACAAGACTAACATTAGTCAAGCTGTTTCAAGCTTTTTTTTTTAAAGCAGCACTGGCACATTTTTAACAAAGTATTTTTTTTCAATTTACTCAAATGATAGTTTAGGACCTTGGAAGAATAAAGATATATTTTATGTACAAAAATACCATACCATAAAACATGGATATCCAATGATTTTCGGGTGATTTTAGCTTAATTTGTGGGACTGCCGTAACTTAAATCAACAAATGTGTTTATCTGCATGAATATCACTGTCCCATACTTATTTATATTAAAGCCACAAAGGTCACTGGCCAGTAAAACAGGGTGGGTGCCATGGGAATCGACTCCAACATGTGTTTTCTTGCGTATTCACCACAATCCTTAGGCTACTGAACTCCAGAGTGATTTAAATCATTCTGTTTACCCTTAAGGATGGTGATTCGGGCTTAATCATTTCTGGTGAGGGCTAATGTATTAAACTTTATAACCATGCATAAAATATCAATTTTTAACAATTTTGAGGGTGCACTATTTTCCAAATATGCCAATGTCTCTGTAACTGCTACAGACAGCCAGCTTGCTTTAGAATTGCATTTAAATACACTAAAATTGCACAACGAGCTATTCCACATGAAGGACAAACTCCCCCTGTACACTTTGCCAAAGTCATATTCCACAGAAGGAGTGTGCATTGCCAATTAAGTTCCCCAATAAGCTAGTACATTTGAAATCCATTCTCTTGCCCTCAGAGGTGTGAGGATTTTAATTGTTATTGATCCAAGTGAGCTATTCCCTTTGGTATCCATACTCCCTCTGTGCAAGAATTTACCTAAATCTTCCACAATGTGGTAGCCCTATTGAGTTCAAATTCACAACTCATAATAAAAAAAACATTCTGCTTAGACAAACCTTAAAAGCCACAATCATTTATCTGCCAAATTTGATACGTAGAATATTGTGCTCTTAAGTAGGAATAATGCATCACATCAAGAAATTGTTATCATTTTCTTCATAAAAATAGAAATTAAACCCATTCCAAAGCTTACATTTCAAAAAGAGCATCTTGTAAGCAGGGCATGACTCTGCACAGTCGGTAACATTACAGCAAGCCTAACCCTAGACGATGAATTTATTACACAGACAAAGTAGGACACAGGCCAATTAGAAGGAATGGTGCACATTGCGACATGATGCATAATTTGTCCAGAATTAAATCCAATTAATCATATACACCCTAACCCAACCCACAGTCACAGCCCAAACCCTAATGCTAAAGTTATGATGATCCTAATCTTAATCCTTAAATCCCAAATCAAACCCTGTGTACCGTTATCGACTCTGCATACACCTATAAAGTATCTGGATCCCGATTGGAACCAAGAAATTGCCTGCAAATGAAAAATGTCATTTTCATTTTAGTCATTCGCAGGAGTTTTTAAATAACTTTGACTCACTATGAGTTACAATATGCTCATCCACCAAGGACACAGTTCAGTGGGTTGTACTTGTACATACACTGGCATGAACTGACCTTGTGTGATCTGGGTATCATATATCATACCTAAAAATCAAGGGTGTATTTTCTAAATACATTGGTGAATGAAAGCTACTAAACTGTGGCAAGGGTATTTTACTAGCTCATAGTGACTGAAAATGGGGGGGGGGGGGGGTGGTAGTTTGTTTACATTTTGATAGTGGCTAATGCAAGTTCATTCTGATGTCAGGATGGCATGATTGTCAATGTCTTTAGAACAGTTATAACACCACAGATTGTAGATACGATTTAGTCATTTTTAACATGATTCTACATCACTTTATGGCCTTAACACCACAGAATGTAGATATGAAATACAATTATTGGTCATTTCAACATGATTCCACATCACTTTATGGCCTTCCGAGAAAAATACATTGTCTAAAAACCTTAAGGATTAAGAATGGGATTTATTGATAGATTTTATCAATTGATATTTCTGATTGATTGGAATTCAACTCCTAACAACTGTTAATTTTTGGCTGAGGTGACTATTTTTTGAGATATTAATCAGCTAGATTTCTTTTTTTTTCAATCAAGTCCATCAAACAGTGATTGGCAACTGAGACTTCCTCAAGTGTGCCACACACTGTATAAAACTAATATATGCATTCTTTATTGACAATAACAGCAAACATAAGGTATAAGCTTGTAATAAGATTACATGTTGCACCGGAACCTTAGGCCTGTATGAGTTACATCGTGTGTGGAAGTCACAAGCAAGTTGATCTCACAATTGACTCTTCAATAATAGCCTGCTTACACAGAAACCATATAGCATTTAAACTTGCTGATACCCATATTCTCAACATACTACAAATAACAATATAGACCACGTAGGAAGGAACTATAAAAACGATGGGGATACAGAGCGTCTACCACAAGGTAGCTTTCCAAATGTTTAGCCAACACTGTAGCATATTACCGTAAGCACTCGGGTATAAGCCCACACCCCCCAAAAAGGAAGATTTTACTTCAAAATAGGGGTCGGCTTATACCCAGGGAGGGGCTAGAAGTTGGGAGCAAACATCAGATACAAAATTGCAATAAATATCATTTCAAGAGTATATTATTCACCAGATACCATTTTATGTACACTTTAGTTGTAGCAGATATTCAAACATTAAAAATAAAAGTTCGATTTTCCCATCACATTCCTCAAGTAATTATAGCAAACAAGCCATCCCAATGCATTGAGCCCAACTTTGAAGGCTCTATATTGTTTCCTGAAAGCTAAAATTACCACCTGAGCTTATACTCGAGTGTATGCTAGCTCCTGCATTTTCTTTCAAAATTGGGGGTGGGCTTATACCCAAGTGCTTACGGTAGTTATTTAATGCAAGTAAATATAAATGATACTACTTAACCAAATGGCACTGAAAAGAAAAAATAAACAGTATTTGCATTTTCAGAAACTGTACACATTTCATAGCATTTTATCTTTGGACTTAGTACAATAGGTTTATACAATAGGATACTCGTGTCAATCTGCTTATACACGTCTCTTCAAGACACAGACAAAATAAATAAGTACAACATTTAAATGTTTTAAGTTAAAAACTGGTTGTGTAACCCAAATGACCTCTAACCCCATCTCTACAGCAGACCTCATAATAACACCTCTGTGTGATATCCTCATATTACTGGATGTAGAATATTATATTTGCTATAACGTGTTATGCCGATGTATTCACAGTATACCTACATGTTACTTACAAATACTACAAAGCCGTACACAGAGCCGTCAACAACTGCCACGTTCCATTCCAAATTGCTTGCAAATTTTTCACCGAATAAATTTGTTCAATTCACAATGGTTTTGGAAATCTAAACCACTGTCTTGGGATATAAGTGTGTATGGCCATCACTGAACTGTGTCCTTTGTACCATAGCAATATGCTAATTACTAGATGAAGTCCCATCAAACAACCTATATCTACATCTAAATAATGAAAGGAAAATAAACGATTGATATCCAATTCTTTTTACTTTAAGGATTGGCTCATAGAACACAATACTATTTAACAAACGGCAAGTTGGTGATTACATGCAAAGCTTTTGGGTTGAGATGTTGTCACAACTTCATTCTCACCTCCCCAGCTCACAGTTCAATGGTTGTTATATACCTTATAGCAACTCCACCTAGGTCTTCCTTCAACCTGATTGAAGCGTGAAGTGGACAATGCCGATTTCTTCTGCAGCTGTTTCTGCATGCGTCTCAATATGGGCCGCCTTTGTGTACCCTCATCTATTGCTGCAGCACGTAGAGTGAAGGTGCACGCTTTAAAACTGCAACCTCTGCAATATACTGCTGACACTTCATGCTTCAATTTGGAAGGAGTAAAACTTTGGTTTTCCTGTCAAAGCAATCAACTACAAAATTGTTAACTAAAAGTGCTATGGTCCTTTTTGTTACTACCAGTACTAGTAATTTTCTAAGACTACAACTACAACATGCGTCAAAATTCAGATACCACTCATATTCCCAGAAATCCATAACATTTAGCTGATAAATTGCGTTAGACTCCGCAAATTTTAGGTGCGTGTTCCGATCGTCTTTGGGGACCCCTGATTTACCTGGAGGTAAGTCTTGCTTTTTGATATCAATGAAGGCCGTATTTTTTATCCCCCTGGCTTGAAAAGCAGAAGGGGGATTATGCTATCAGTCCAGGCGTCGGCGTCGCGCGTCGTGTCGGCGGCGGCGTTCAACCACTCTTGCGAACGCGATAACATGAGACCCATAAGGGGTATGGTGATGTTACTTGGGGGGTGGGATCGGACTGCATGCCCTTCATCTGATTAGATTATGGGGTGGCATAATGCTAATTAGGTACCTAATTTGAATAATTAATGTAGTTTAATTTGGGGTATTTTCCAACCCAATCTTCGTGGAACGCGGAATATGAGACCCATAAGGGTTATGGTGATGTTGTAAACTTGGGGGTGGGGATCGGAACTGCCATTGCCATCATCGATTAGATTATGGGGCGTGGCATATGCTAATTAGGTTACCTAATTTTGCATAATTAATGAGTTAATTTGGGTATTTTTAACCAAAAAAAGCTGTGAACAAAAACTATCTGAAGATCCATATGTCCGATTTTGATGAAACTGGTGGAGGGGACGGGGTGGGGAGATATGTACTCTCGCGCTGATTACGTTTGTGGCACATGATATTCTAATTTGCCATATTTATGGGCTAAATTGGGGGTTACTTTCACCCAAAAAACTTGTGAACCAAACTAAACTGAAGATCATAAGACCGACCTGATTTTGATTGAAACTTGATGGAGGGGTGGGAATCATGTACTTCGCGGCTGATTAGGTTTTAAGGTGGGTTGGTCCTGGTTAAGGGGGGTTGTCCGGGTTTAAGGGGGTTGTCCAGCTTTAAGGGGTGTTGTGGGGATTAAGGGGGATGTGGGGTTGGGGGGTTGTCGGGTTTTTTTAAAGGGGGTTGTCCGGGTTTAAGGGGGGGGGTTGTCTGGACTTAAGGGGAATTGTGGGGTTTAAGGGTGGTTGTCCGGTTTTTAAAGGGTTGTCCGGGGTTTAAAGGGGGTTGTCCGGGTTTAAGGGGGGTTGGGGGTTGTCTGGGCTTAGGGGCTTGTTGTGGTTTAAGGTGGGTTGCACGAGTTTAAGGGGGTTGTCCAGGTTTAAGGGGGTATTTTGTCCGGGTTTAAGGGGGGTTGCCAGCTTTAAGGGGGGTGTTGGGTTTAAGGGGGCTTGTTGGGTTTAAGGTGGGTTGTGCTGGGTTTAAGGGGGGTTGTCGGGGTGTAGGGGGGTTTGTTGGACTTAAGGGGGGATTGTGGGGTTTAAAAAAAAAAAAACAAAAATGTGGGTTGTCGGGTTTTTAAAAGGGGTTGTCCGGTTAAGGGGGGTTGTCGGGCTTAAGGGGGATTGTTGTGGTTTAAGGTGGGTGCACGAGGTTAAGGGGGGTGTCAGGTTTAAGGGGGGTGTTGGGTTTTCGTGGTTGGTTTAAGGGGAGTTTGGGTTTAGGGGGGTTTTTGGGTTTAGGGTTTTGTGGCAATAATACCGCGTATGCCATGCGCAGACGTGCACACAGCACGCTGCGTATGCGCGCATGTGCATATGCATTGCACGGACGTTGCACATGCGTTTGCGGGTTTAAGGGGGTGGGTATGGCTTAAGGGAGATGGTTGGGGTTAAGGTGGGTTGTCGGGTTTTAAAGGGGTGGTCAGGTTTAAGGGGGGTTGTCTGCGGCTTAGGGGGCTTGTTGTGGTTTAAGGTGGGTGAACGGAGTTTAAGGGGGGGTTTGCCCAGGTTTAAGGGGGGTTGTTGGGGTTTAAGGGGCGTTTTGGGTTTAAGGGGGGTATTTGAGATGAGTATTTAAAAATTTGTATGTTAAAACCGCTCCGCCAGGGGGAGCGGGAGATTTTGAGGTGCGAGAACCGCGATCGTGTATTTTTCTTCATTGTCGTGCTGAAATTTGACCCCTCAAATCCATTTCATTACCAAGGTATAAACAAAAAACTTCCGTTTTAGTGATTAACCATCAATATTAGCACAGCATTGAATAGGGCTTTGCAACATGCATTTTTGCATCTACCATCAAAACTGCAAGTTTGTTTCCCACGGTACTTGATGGGGTGTATATGCAAGTGCCAGGCTCTCATATCAAGTAGAGAACACAATGCACATAAATCAGAACAAGCACCTTTAATATCCTCCATGTACACTTTGTTCACCACCAAATAGGCAAAAAACATGGCTTTCGTTTATCCGCACACAAAATAATTCCATCTTACACCCACGCCTCTTGGCCCAAGTATATGCCATGCATACATTACACGAGGTGTATTGCTGTGATAATGTTGCTTTCAGTTGGGCTTGCACTATTCTATATTAAAGGTCCATTTCGTGATTTCAGCACCTCCTGTTTTATTCATTGTTCACTAGATATCCTTGAGAAAAGCTTATTTACAAAATTTGAGTTGATTCCGATCTTGCGGTTTTGTGTTATGAGCAGTTGCTTCTTTCCCACAGGTTACTGTGCTGCAATTTCTGTCCATTTACGGACAGAAAATACGAAATTGAAAATTTCTTACAGATACAACCGAATTCACACGTAAAATTAGGTACACATGGATTACTAATGTTGATGGTTCAGATGATATAAAAATCTCATTTTTTTTAAGGTAAGTCAGGGGGACAAGGTTGTGGATCATGAAATGCCCCTTTTATTTGTGATCGTAAAATTTTACCTATTGGTGATGAACAAATTATAGCTAGGAAATAGAGTGAAAAAAATGTTTTATTTACAGTTGATTCATACATATCAGTTTAATGCACAGGTTCTAACTGAGATGAAACACTCAGCTTCACACAAGGTGAAATATTAGAGCATAGATTTGCATCATGAAGGTTGTTCCTTGATACATATAAAGGCACTATCAGTGATTTTTCTCAGTATGAAAAAACAATTTTAGAGAAATACCTTAAAAATGAAAGTCAGAAAAAAACATTTATGTACTTTTATATGAAAACAAGAAAACAGCATAACTAAACAAAATACGAAGCCCATTCAAATGCGTGTAAATTTCCAGAGACAATTCAAGCCAATTTTGACTTAAAATGGCAAATTTTACCCTAATTATGGGCTTTGATTTTATCACTTGAATGGGTTAAACATCTACATGATTTACAAATATAAAAAATCCTACTTGTTATGACTTAATCGAATCACTGATTATGCCTTTAAGCAGCTCAAATTAAACCTGTGCAAAGGAAAAAGGCTGATATTCCTATAAACTATCAAAGTTTGGTGGAGCCAACCCTGTTACTAACAACAAAAGTGACATACTAAAAATAGTAACCAATTAAGCTCCATTTGTTTCTAAGAATTAATAGCATCATTAAAACTGGATTCTAACAGATCAATCATCCTTGCAACATCTCAGTGTTAGCAATACACAAAGAAGTACTCTCATCTCCCATCTCTCTCGGTGTCTAGTTTTCCCCCTCGGATAGCGGCAGTTGTTCAGGCTCTATGTACTAATATTATACAGCTCTGGTGCATTTAGGATTTGTTAACAAGACCATTGCTCACTCTCATTCTATCATAAACACTAACAAGAATTAATGAAGGCAGCATATTACCATTCTTAAAAACATATGACAGCATATTAGGCATCTTTCGATTGTTAAAAAATTAGTCTATGTCTGGAATTATTTTAAGTATAAATACCACATTTTGGGGATATGAATAAATAAACCCAAGTTTTCTTCTGAAATTAAGGAATGCCATACAATGGTTCTTCTAGTGTATATACAATTTATTCTCCTTTCATACAATTTTAGATTTAGAACTACATCAATTGGAAAGTAGAACATGAAACTCTTTTACTGTGCAATTACTAATACAATGTCTGAATCTGATTGCACCTGTGTCTTCAGTCACCATGCGTATTTGAACTTTGACCTGAAAGAGTATGTCCCGATTGAGGCAGTATCCTCATTATTTAATGTTTATTTTTTTTCAAGTATAAAAAAAAATACAGCTGAAAGCATTGTTTAGCACTGCTTCTGCTAATAAAATTTTTAACAAATGCAGGTTAACAACTTGATAGCATGTTTGATGAACTGACAAACTCGAAAACCCACTTTACAGATTACATCGTTTTGGTTATCAAATGCTTTTTTCAAGTGTCTGGATTGTTAAGTTATCAACATCATGATTTTTATCTTTTCGAACATGTCCTTGATTGTCTACACTTCGTCTGGACAGAAGTACGGATTGATGTCATCACTTGAGCGTGGCTATTTTGTGTGCATATCGCACACACCGACTTTGTATGCTCACAATTACAACTGCAACTTCACGCGATGCGCACACTTAACACTGCATGAATGCTCTGACAACAGTCCTTACCTCTGGCCGATGAAGTATACGTGTATATATGTGTCATGTATTAAGTGGTATAATTAAGCCACTCTGGACATTGAGGCCTTTAAAATTGTTGTATTGCCCTTTTCAGCCTAAAAAAGTGCAAGTTTAAAAAAAAAAAAAAAAAAAAAAAAAAAAAAAAAAAGGGGGGGGGGGGGGGGGGGGGGGACATTACTGTTAATCACTCTTCTTCTTTCTTAGCGTATCCACAAGTCATTGGTAATGGCTTGTGGTGGTGTCAGGATTTATTCAACTGAGTAAGCTGATCTATGGGCCATGTATATCCATGGTACGGACACTCCTAACATGGCCCATATCAAGAAAGAGGCTCGATAAAGTGTTGCTAGCTCAAATACAAATGCGTAGTGGTGTCTGATACGTTTAAGGTCAGTCTGTTTGGTTGAGGTTTGTCTGCAAGTCCAGCCTATGAGTCTGGTGCAGAACAGGCAGTTGATCATATCATCACAGCCTGCCCCCTTCACAGACCACCAGATGGTATCTCAGGTCTGATGGAATTTAGTGATACTACCCAGGAATGGCCAAATCACAGTGGTTTGAAATTTGGGATAATAGTTATGCCATTATATACTAGATTCAACAAGTATACTTGAAATTAAATACAAGTGGAAATGTTCAGACTGATATTCTCACAACGTTGAGCATAATAACCTGTATATTCTTCAAATTGAACAAATATTTGACCAAGGTCAAAGTTTTGAGGCGTAAAGGGCAACAAAGCATTTTTCTCATAATCTTCAGAAAGGATAAGAGTGTTGCTGCATCAGTTAACCATTAGTTAACCTAATTTCTGATTGGTCAATTATATGTAATAGTCATTTGAGTAACCAATTAAAATACAGCTTCTGAAACATTTAAGACTAGCCCTCTACAGTCCTAACCACCATTCTACCCATGGCACTGATTGGCTTCATAAATCATACAGCCTTCTTTGTAGACAATTCAATAGTAATTATCAGGAGGCTAAGGACCTTGCACAGGAGGTTAAGGACCTTGCACAGGAGGTTAAGGACCTTGCACAGGAGGTTAAGGACCTTGCACAGGAGGTTAAGGACCTTGCACAGGAGGGTAATGACCTTGTACAGGAGGGTAATGACCTTGCACAGGAGGGTAAGGACCTTGCACAGAAGGGCAAGGACCTTTTAATGGAGGTTAAGGACCTTGCACAACTGGTGGTAGTGGTGGACAGTGTAAAACAACCAGTTTCATACTGACCTGGAGCATGAGGAATTTGTCATCCCTCTTATGAATATCAGACCAAAATGCAGTTCTTTTTCTCTCTCACTTATGCAGGTGGTTATATCACTTTCTACTTTTCATTGTGTGGGATTCTACTGAGTGCTGATTTTGGTGCAAAATTTTGCCTAGCAAACTTTACACCCTTGCCTATTTCTAGTGGTGCTGGTACCAGTATTAGGGTAGAATCAGAAAGGGGGTACTCATCATTGGAGTGGTTGAGGAACAGCTGGACCTGCATATTGTAATCTTTGCAATTTCTCTACTTTGGAAGGGACTCCAGAAAAGAATTTCTGCAATTGTGGTTTTCACAACATTATTTTAAAATTCACTCCTTTCCTTTCACTGTACAAACTTCCTGATGATAGCTTGGAATTGCATGTTTTAATCATCAAAACCTTTTTTCTTTTCTAATCATTTTACTTTTTCAATCACAAGTTATTATACTTACAATCTTCTCAACACCAAGCATAATGCCATCTTGCATTGTCCGTAAAATTAGATGCTTAGTTCTCGCATTCTGTTCCAACTTTGAACCTAAAGAATTTATTTTTAACAACTGCTGCTCAGATTGGTCTATGGTAGTGTAAATACCTCCCTCCCTCCCCTCCTATGTATTCAACTTCTTCTATGAACCATAAACCTACTTCAGTCAGAAGTACAAAGTGACAAGTTGGCATACAGAACAGGTTGCAGTTTAAAATGTGCATTTTCACTCAAAGTCACAGCAATAAACGCGTAGGCACAAAAGGCGACGTACTTGATACGCATGCGAAACAGTTGCATCAAAGCTGGTGTTGTCACTTCACACTTCTGGCGGTAGTATTCAGGGTAGTGGGTAATATTTTCAATTTCCAAAATTACCCTAGTCAGTTTAGGAGTTCATAAACTCTGCCAAACAAATTTAATCAGCAGGCAAGAATTTTTGCTTAGTTTGCGAGTGGGATTGGCAAAAATTTCATGCCGCTAATTGAAATTTGTTAACAGGATATGACATGTAGGTAAAGGGGATGACCTATACACAAGGTAAAGAGTGCCCATCTCTCTTTTGAAGCGATTGGGCCATGCCATGATTCCACCATATAATGTTGCTGTAGGGGGATCACTACACCTCTATAGTGAGTGAGTCTGTTACCTTCCCAGTATTGAATAAAGCCTATACCCATTTATACACCTGGGTGGAGGAGTAATTGGGGTAAAGTGCCTTACTCAAGGGCAAAATACATTGGCCACAATGGGGCTCGAACTCGCAACTTTTGGTATTCAAGTCCGGCACTTTGGACCACATGTATTTTACACATTCATGAGTGTTTGACCAAACTAACTGATTTTACACTGCATGTTTCTACTGTATGTGTCACGAATTACAGATGTCGGCAGGCCATGATTTGGTAGTAGATTTTGTGTCAGTACCAGCACATGCTTAATTCTCAACTTTCACATTCCACCCCGGATGCAGTGTAAAAAGTGAGCTGATGACGTCCACAAGACAAAACTAATGGCACAGGGAGAGAAATCCTTCAATTTTAGAAGCTGCCAAACCTGTAATATGCAAGGGTATCAATGTTGGCAAAACATCGGCTCACTTTAAATAGCATTGTTGGGAATGTGAAATTGGCAAATTACATACAAAAATCTTGCACCCAAGATCAAACTAAACGACCCCAGCAAACTGATGTAATTTGGTATTGAGGTACTACACTTGATATAATAACTCAGATTTCCCACCTTTTTCGCTTTGGCAGCACATTGAACCATGCTTTGAGAATTGAAACTGTGTCAAGAGTTTAATATCAAACATAAGCAGCACCCAAATGTTGCAAGCGTAAGTTGGCAACCCACTATCCGGCATGTGCTGGTACATGACAACATTGGTGTGCTTAACCATATGGGTATAGATGAAGGCCACGTGCCACACACATTAGAGCTATAGTCCATTTCTTTACCTCCGTGCAGCGACGTCATAACCTTACTGCAGCTTTTACGCACGCGTCAAGATATGCCATCTTTGAGCACTTGTGTAAAAACGCCATTGCTTTAAGCCGGTGAGGGCGGTTTACTGGTCCGACTATTAAATCTTGCGCTGACGTCACTGCACGGAGGTAGGGAAATGGAGTATATAAATGTCAACCTTAACATGCAAAGGTCCAATCAACTGAAGATACTCTTGCTGACATTCTTACCCCCGATGCCATATTTTGAAATACATTCAGCAAACTAACGTAAGAAAATGTACACACAGACTACGGCTATCATTATCGCAACCACCACCAAAACGTAGACGATTATATCCCTCACACCATAGGTCAGTTAAGAAATCCTAAATGCCAAACACATATGCAACTTAGCATAAAATGACACGAGAACACTTCTAAACAAACACAGAAGGTTCTCTGCATGCACATACAACTTTACAAGCATATCATGATTATTAGTAGTACAGTTTTTGTCTTTTTTTAAAACATTTTTTAAACTTTTTAATAATACAGTGATTTCTAGTCTAGCTAAACTTGTTAAGCCTGAGACAGAGACATAATTGGTAGGGTAATGTGTAAAACGTTGAGTTGAGTTTGTATATATTTATATATATATATTTATATTTATATGTTCAAGATAGAATGGTCCGTGCTTTAACAAAGCACGTACATACCAAGACATCAAATAACATTTTTGGTTCTGCACCGTATATTTTTTTATATGTAGATCCTCTTCCAATATCTATCTATATCTAGCAGACCAAGAGGACACCAGCTTGTGGTTTCTTATTTAAACTGTACACTTTTTATTATTTTGTTTATATATACAGAGGACTACATAAATGTTTTTTGTTTTTTTAATCATATAATCCCACTATAAATTTGTGCACCAAGATTAAATAAACTATATAAACAAATAAATCCATTTTCCAATGGTACTAATTAAGAAGCTGACAGTGGATCGCAATTAAATACGGCATGTGTGAATTATCGATTGGTTTCAGTCAAACTGCAAAGAGTTTTAATTACAACTACGCATTCCTGCCGACCAAAATATAAGTGTAACATGTTAAACTATTGCACTTTTAATCATTACAGTTCATTATTATTTTTTTATTTTCTCTTTTTTTGAATAAATTTACTGACCACCTGACTCAATGCTATGGAACTACTTTCTCAGGTGGATGAATATAAATACCATGCATGCACTTGAGCAAAATGGTTGTTGTATGTGACACATACAACCACTTATTCTGACATTTTTTGAATGTTTAAAAGCAATGCACATATTATCTCCTACACAAGTGATCTGTACACATAAATCCACAACTATAGCAATTAAATATATAACTGGAATGTATAGATGCCCTTTTCTCTTCCGCTTGCGAGCCAATATCCAGCTACGATCCCTTTTATTGACGGCGGGTAAGTAGACATGGCTCTCCATTTGAAGGGACTTTCTTTACATAGAAATGGATACGTTTGTTAAAAACCAACAAACTCTTCAAGTAGCGTTAACTACCAGCCTTACAGGCGTTTTGTTTCAACCATCATGTTTTTTTTTTCTTCAAGCTTTGATGGGTGTCGCCTGCAAGCCATTCCGCATTAAAAGAAAAAGTACATTTTGCATGATTCTTCTCTTCGCTCTTTGCGGCCTCTGAGCAAAAGCATGTCCAATTTAAGTTGAAATCCTTGATTGCATCACTGCCGACATCCTATCACAACACCGGATGCCTGTCACATGATTAACATTTATCCAATCACAACTAGCTTCTACTGCTGGTATAATCAGAATACCAAACATGTATATCTGATGATGATTATATATTTCCAAATGGAACTAAGATACATGATCTCTCGTCCAATAACAGGCTACATCCCAATCACATGACGGTTGGTAACCAATCAGGATTCCTCATTTCATAGTCTTGAGCCTCTTGTAATCTTGAATATCATGAAGCTGCTGCTTTATTTATGCTTACTCCCTGGTTTCAATCAGTACACAAACAACAACATGATCAGAAACTGCTCACTACAAGATGTTGTCGTAACACAATTTCCACCATGATGCGAGTTCACTTCGCACTCCTATCCAGCAAACACAGCCGGCTACATCATGAATGCCTAGCCAAATTACAAAATTGTCCACCTATCTACCATCACAATAGGCAGTCTCTGCACTGGATGGGCTGCTGCTGCTGGATCATAATTGATACCATTGCCTTGGCTTTGTATTGGCATGAGTTGGTTAGCGGCTTGGCTAAAGTTTTCTCTGCATTGGCCATCCATTTGTGCTGTCCTCTCTTCACGCTCGCTCATCTTCTCACCTCCTTTCGTGAAGAGCCTGTAGTGGAGGGAATTCACATCAAATCATGAATAAAGATCAATTCGTTTTATTTTATTCTTATGTCCACATTAAGAGTTTTCCTCTGTTCTCATATACCCTGTACCTTTTTATCTTCCTGTCATTTATCATGTACTAAAGATAAAGTCTGGTATTCTGAAAGGAGTCTAACTTTAGTCCGGGTTTACACCAATTTAGTCCCTAAAAAGAGTGTTCCTTTTTTTCCTTTCCACATAGTCTAAAATGTGCTTGACCGGTTTAAAAAATTCCTCATTGGATTGGCCATTCCGACCTTCATGCCACTTTTTTCACCTGTTTACAGCATATTTTAGAGTATGTTGGAAGGAACAAAGTCCACCCCTGTAGGACTAACTCCTGGTTTAAACCTGGTACTAAAGTTTAGACTCCCTTTGAGAATACAACAAAAAAAAACGCCATAACACTACTAAGAAGTTCACATTTCAAAGATTAGACTGAACTGGAATTTGATTCTTCAAATAATGGCATGCTCTAAGGCTTGTTTTATTTTTTTTGTTCATTGCGGTTAAATGTAAATTGGTTTAAGCCACTATCACCGATATTTTCCAAAATTTAAACAAATCGCGCCCCTATTTTTTCACGAAGTCCATTTTTTTGACTGTTGTATTGGAAATTGTTGTATTAAAGCCCCTGGAAGTAGCTAGATAACACGTCATTTTTCAACAGTGAAATTTGTATGCGTTTGTTTACTATAAAAGTCGGGAATCCGACTTTTTTAAGGTCTAGAAACAGTCATAAATGGCATCTCAAGACCGCTTTAAAACTGCTTTGGTTTCTGTTTTCCAAGAACTGTAATGTAAGTTGTTGATATGACCTAACACGACAATTTAGAAACAATTGGGCATTTTTTTAATTTTTGAAAAAATGACTGATATTGGCTTTAAATAGCGAGTAAGCTTTACCTGGTATCATTACATATTTGAGGCCATTGTTGGTTGTGCACACCACAGGCATTACCTAATTTTTTTGCAGATATGCCATGTTAAGATTTCAAGTAAAAATAGTTCACTATAGAGATTCGCCCTGATATGGGGTAGCCCTGCATTTTCATTGATTAAGCTTTGGTAAGCTAAAATAGACTTCCTTTCAAGACAATTCTCACTATGAAGTATGAACAAAACGTTATGCCCTAGCTCACCTAATCGACTCCTATCCAAACTGTGTTTTGGTCATATCGTACAATTCTATTATTATAACCTGAAACCGGTATCTGGATATACTCAATTATGTTTTGATTTAAATATATGAAAGGAATTGATGACTTCATAATATCTCCTATTTTTAGTGAAAATACGAAACACTCTTTATGATGACCATCATTCTTGAAGATAACTTTCACCCTAAATGTTTTCACAGCATTACCAAGGTAATTATTCCATTCAGCGAAATCTTTTACTATATGGTATTTGTCATTTGTCAGGTGAATAATGGCCAATAGGTATTTTGGCCTATACAATATTGTTGAAAAATTTGTATAAATATAAAATGGTGTCTTTTTATATACAGTATATTGCTATAATATCCATACAGTATATGTGGTAGTGCATTGAAGTTAAAAGCTTGGTTGGCTGAGAAAACGCCATTGTGGTGCCCTGAACCCATCTTCCTGTGAAAGGCCTTAATAGGGTAGGCCTTACTAAAGGCACATGTGCTAGAGTTGGTATTATGCATGCAGTGAAAAAAGCTAGTCCTCTGATTGGTCCATATAAAAGCTTGTATTTTTGTGTACAGAATTTAAAAGTCAGTCTTTGTCTGGAGGTCGGCGGGAGTGGATGTGGTAGGAGAAATAGTAGGTCATTAATAAGGTTCAAAAAGGTGATCAAATGTACCAGAAGTGTTTGTCTGCTAAGTTACAAGGACTCTAATTTCGACGGACAAGGCTCCGCACGTAATTTGTTTACGGTTTTCTCAATATACCTAGTGCGTTAAATTGTGGTCTCCGGCCGTTATGTATAAAACGGGAAAAAAACATCACGTTTGAACAATCAAATATAAAGTACATAATCCTACAAAGGTCACAAAAGTTGGGTTTTAGTTACTATAGTAAGACTATGGTAAATGTTAGTGCTTAGAAATACTCACAATGCGAGCTTTTGCGACTTCGCCCATGCCCCGCCTGATGCTGCCTTGACGCCTTCTAAGCCACCAGTTCCAGGATATTTTTGGCTACACTACGGTAAGGCTTACCACTAGCCTCACCAACTGGAAAGAAACAAGTGGACATCCACATTAAATGATAGCACTCTCTCCCTTTTGGTAGGCTGTTTTTTGAAGTCCTAATACAGAGTGGAGTCTAAAACTGTATTGTGTGTGTATGTGGGTGATAAAATGCCAATTAAGGTGGGTACCCCCATCATGTTCCGATTTTTCCTTTGATTTTTCTCCCTCACATGGGGAAGACCATATCAGTAAACGCATCCTGATTATAAATTCATTCAAATGCGTCCATGCCTTTTGATATTAGCAGCAAAAAATGTGTATTAAATAGGCCCATAGGAAGTGGGTGTTTACTTAATGTGGTCAATCACATTTGTAGATTTTTTTTTTCATAACATCAAAAGAAACATTTCCTGGCCCTGAAATTTCACCGGGTAAGAGAAAATATGAACTTTCTTCTGTATCCCAAAATCTCAATTTTGATGGAGTAAGTGTGGGTTGGTGACGAGGTTGTCGATTGGTTCGCCCACCCTTATAAGGCTTTAAAAAAGTTTATGACTTTAGTAACTGGACTATTAATTATGCAGTTTAAAACGAATAACTCGTTTCTGATCTGTTACATGGAATTGGAATATGGTCACGAAAACGCAGGACCTGGACATTTTGGAAGACTCTTTAACACTTTGCAATGTTTTAACATGTGTGTTGAGACATGACCAGATAATGATGAGGTATTTAAAATGTAAACAAAATGCAACTCAGTCATGTCCAAGGATCGTTAAAGGTGGAGACCCGGTTTAAGTCTTAAATTTGATCTTGATAGAATGGGTTCTTTACCCCTATATTCCCCATCTGTAAAGTTTTGTGCATTATTCAACCTGTTTTGAAGTGAGGCTTAGACATGTGATATTGTAATCCCCATAGAAGTACTGTGTAAAATTAATATTGGTCGACCAAAAAATTGGGCATACTATTTGCTCATAAAACATCCCAACCAACCATCCTTTAGCCCTAAGATTTAACAGGGTAATTGAGAAAAATCTGTAAACGCCAATGGCGGTGAGGTATGGACGGATTGCTTTTTTTTTCCCCTAGGTAGTGCAGATCTGGGCGTTTGATAATATGGGGTAAATTGTGTTATGTTATATCTATACTTGACGCAGAAGGTGGAGACCAAAAAAGTCCATATCAGCAGTCTGCCGCATGGAGGCACGAAAGTAAGTGGACTGGCTGGACCCCCAAAACCTTAACAAAACTCCATATCGAGCAGGGCAGTTAGGCGGTTGGCCTAGGGAGCTATCAAAGCATAGTTCTAAACACTTTCAGTGTATAGACGAAAATATACTGAAGTTTGGATACTCTACCTCATCTAGAAAAAAGATTTGAATTTTGGGAAATATTGACTTTTTTTGACAGTTCCCCACCCCCTGTCACACCGGGGGAGGACCTGGGGGAATGGATTAAATGGTTATAGGGGCTTGTGTCATCCTACAATATATCTAAGTTTGGGTACTCTAGCTCATTGGAAAAAAAGTTATGGCAAAAATGTTACCTTTTTTGACATTTCCCCACCCCCCGTCAACCCCGGGGAAGACCCGGGGGGGGAATGGATTCCATGGTTAGTACGGACGTGTGCATTCCTAAAATAATCTACGTTGGGGTACTTAGCATCATCTAGAAAAAAAAGTTATGGCAATGTTACTTTTTTGTTGAAAATGTTGACCTTTTTTTGACATTTCCCCACCCCTGTCAGGGACCCAGGGGAAGACCCTGGGGGATGGATTCCATGGTTAGTAGGGGCTTGTGTCCTCCTACAATATAATATCTAAGTTGGGTACTCTAGCTCATCTGGAAAAAAGTTATGCAAAATGTTTCTTTTTTGAAATGTTGCCTTGTTTGACCCCCCACCCACCCCCGTCGACCCAGGGGAGGCCCTGGGGAAGGATTACATGGTTAGTAGGGGCTTGTGCCCCTCCTTACCAAATATATCTAATGCAGGCGTCCATTTGAATGAAACATGGACCACCCTCCTCATGTATCCCTTTCCACCTGGGGCAATTATTTTCACGGTCAGGATTTCACCATACTCACTTGCTTTGACAAAAAAACAAAGTCACGGTTCACTATATCTGCAAATTTAGTCCAGGCTTCACTCTTTGATTTATTTCCAAAGGTGACGCTTCCACTTTTGTCAATTGTGGCAGATCTGAAGCTTCACCACCGTTTCACCATAGTGAAAATTACATAGTTCAAGCTTCACTACTGTTTCATCATACTTTCCATTGCATAGTTAAGCTTCACCACTGTTTCACCTCACTATTAAGCTTTGATGTATTTCAAGCTTCATCTTTCACAATCATACTTCTCCAATGTTCATTTATTACAAGACATGACTACAATTATGATCAAATCCTGAAAATTCCACACTTTATTACAAAAAAAAAACAAGTCAATCAGTTTCAAGATGCAGAGCAACATTATTTAGTTTGTTTTATCCCATGTTCCTTCAGCACATCATTTTTGTGTTGTATGAACAATAAAAATAGCAGAACATGTTATAATATGTATACAAAACCTGTTTAACTACAAACTCTTGTTGACTATTGTTAAACTGTTCCAAAAACACCTATCTATTGTTAAAAAAAACTGTTCTTGTTCCAGACAAGTTCTAGGTTTGCATTGTTAGCTTTGACATGGTGTTTATAAATAAAGATGTACACTAAAAAGATCATGTGCATTTTGATCATCATTGGACAATATACCCATGGATTTAAATTATGTTTGTGTACCAAATTACATGCTTACTACATTGTGTACTCCTTACAATGTTAAAAACATGTTTTGGGCGTGTTACAAAGCTTTTAAGGATTTTTTCCAAGAGGTGATTTCACTCTTGGGTCAAATTTCCAAGAGTGAAGAGTGGAAAATCAATTTCCAAGGTGAAAAACACATCTAAAGATTTTGTTGCGGTTGCATTGTGGCGTTCGTGGGTGCGAGCGATGTGTGGAAGTGTGTGGCTGTATATATGTGTGTGTGTGTATGTGTGTGCGGTCTGTGTGATTTCCAAGAGCCCAAGACGTGAAAAATTACTTCCAAAGATTTTTTGCGTTGCATTGTGTGGGTGGGGGGGCGGGGGGCGGGGGGGGGGGGCGCATGTATGTTGTATGTAGGTATATGTATGTGTGTCTGTGTATGTGGAGTGTAGGTGTAGATCTGTGTGATGTATATATGTGTATTGTGCAAGATGCACACATCAAGAATTACTGAATAGTTTCAATTGAATTGTTATTCTTCTTTGGCAAAGCAAAAAAGTATATTCTCCATAGGATTGAAGTAGAGGTTATATACTAAACAAAAACATTATTCACAACAATGCTGAATAATATTTGTTTTACATTTAGATATTTGCAAGCATATAAATAATATTTTAATTGGAAAGGGTTTTACTAAGTGTCAGGGTGGAACGTATCGCCGTTCACGGTAATATCGCACTACATATTGGGGTAATCTTCCCGGGGTAGGGTAATCGGCGTCCTGGACGTTTGAAATAAATGTACTTTATGTTGCTGTTAACTAGTTCGACCTGCTGAAAAAAAAACGTAGCTATGATTAATTCCTTGGTTCCTAAAAGTGATGAGCTAATGATCAAGATTTACCTTGATGTTGCTTGAAACTGTGTATGTTATTCTTTACGAGGGGCCTACTATAAGGTTGTGTGATTCAATTTTATGCTTTGCCCGAAGCCGTTTATTTTCCCGAAGCCGTTTATTTCGGCAGGGTTGTTGCAAAGTTGATTCCAGTAAGTAAGTCTTCAAAATACCATTCTCTGAGTTGAAAAATCAACATTTTGAAATGAATGTAGCGGGAAAAATCATTAAATGCTGTCAAAAACGTCCCCATATTCATAATATTGAAGCTAAAACCACCCAACAATAGGATAATAAGAAGGGGTCTTCCAGGGCCAATCGGCAAACAAGAACAATCGAATGTGCTGTCGGTGTAGAGCGGCACACCATAAAGCATATTTACGTCTCATGATTGACAGTTTTTACCATCAAGCTCCAGTTTTCACCACAAGCTCGTTCAAGATCAGTGACGATTAACGCAAATTAAAAAAAACCAAGTGTAACGCCAAACAATATTAATGTTTTGTTAAAAAACGAAAACATAACTAAAATATACGAATGAATAAATAATATCATTAAATTTGTAGTAAGGAGTTAAATGGAAGACAAGTATCAAGAATAGCAGCTCAAAAGGCCCGTGGGATGGGAACCCTTGGAAGACGCGAAGTGGGAAACCGTCGACTATGACGGCCATTCCCCTATGTGGTTTGGTAACGTTCTTTCATTCAGTTGCGAGTCGGATTTTGTAACAGGAGGTTGGGAAAATATTTCATGGTCTCTAAGTGCACCGATCTTTGCTGATAGGAATATAGGTTATTCATTTTTTTTCAACGGCAATCAAATCGACTAATATTTAATCCATGTCCATATTTGTTGTTTATGTATTTTCACCCGGTTATCTCTTTTGCTTCTTTTCCTTTGCTTTGTGTTTGCCACCGACCTAAGGCGGTGTGATGGAAGGGATGGTCCATAGTTACTTTAAAATTATAACCGGTAATTTTATAATTTCTTGATTGAGACGGGCAGTTCTGTTATTTATTTTTCATCTTATATGATGTAGGGGACCTACCCTATAGTTCATAAAGGTGGTTTTAATTTTAATAGGTCTATGTGATTAAATATTTACGTCTTTTTCATCTTGGAAATAAAATGAGAAAGTACATTAACGTTACAGCCAATGGTTAGCTCCGGCAATCAGCTGATCGCCAGTCAATTATTTATCATATCGATTTGTTTGAAGTAGAGTTGTACAAAACAGTGAGGTAGACATAAAGCTAAACGTTGATCAGTCATGATCTCGGATTATCCCAAAGATATCATTTACTTTCAATACAACCCATTTATAGGTTGTACCACTTCAAACCTGTTAGCAGCGTTGGATAAGTGGATACCCCGTGCGTCGCAAACAATTATGATTTGATAACAATTAACTCAATTTCCCAATTGTCTTAGTTTCATAAGTGCAGTGCTTCCGACTCTATGTGGCGGTGATGCCGCCTGGACGGCCGGTGATTCTTCATCGTGCTTTGTGAGGATTTGTTAGGAGGAAATGCACGATTTCGACATGTTTTCGACGCGACCGTCGGTCATGGATCGAGTCTACACCAGGAATCACAAATCCCACACGTCAAAGCTTCACCATTTCAAAAACCTTATAGTAATTCACCGCTATGCAAATGGAACTAAAGTCGAGACGCCAGTAGCTGTATGTGCGACCGGTTTCTATGAGCATATGAAATCTCTTGACGAGTCTCAGATGCTTCGACGTTCGATGTCGGCGTTTGATATTTGGGGACCCGTGAGTGATGGGTGGGTACACGCTTCAAATTGACTGTTCTTTGAAGTATAAAGTTTAGCGGTACTTAGCTCATTGCGAAAAAAAAGTTATGGAAAAATGTGACCTTTTGTGTCCAGACACACACACGTAAGTCCTTCGTTAATCCTTACATAAGTCCATCCCGACATGCCGTTTCATATGCCGGATTTTGCTACGCAATCCGTCCAAGAACAGCTGTTTTGATACTAACTTCCCGGTTAAAATCTGGGGGTCCCCTGGGGACAAGGCTAGTAGAAATCGGACCATGGACCTTAATGGACCATTCTAATAACAAACTACTAAAAATCAGAGTACACAATGCAATCATTCTTACATTATTCTTTCTCTGTCCAGTGCACCTCCACCTCCTCCAAAGCCCTGAAGAACCCTTTGCTGGAGAGTCGGGGTTCCACGGTAGAAACAGTCACACGCATATCTGCAGACCTTTCACTGAAAAGGAAGTGGTAAGAAGTATGGTAAAGAAATTGCCATTTCCAGGTGGCTCAAAGTATCATACAAAGGCAACACATATCCAGGATTATATAATTATAACAAACTTGGTTGAAATATGTAATTTATTTAATCAATCACATGTTGAAAACAGGGTGGGGGTGGTAGGAGTGAGTCACTAATTCAAGCAGCTAAAACATTTTCAAACCTTACTGTCTAGTGCCCCTTTGTATAGTTCTTATGCAACATAATCAAAATTCACTGATGTTTATGATGGTTTATCGGCACAGGGCGCAGATCCTTATACCCAAGCATTTAGCTTGTCAATATCCAAACAGCACCCGAGTGGAATAATAGGGGTTTTCACCACTCTATGGCAAGAATCTTGACATTTGACATATAGGCCCCCCAGGGTGCCAAAAAAATTATCAGCCCAATTCATGGCAGGGTAGTGTTAAACTGCCCAAATCGCTCATGCAGAATTTAAAAGTGCTATCTGAACTTGAAGGTAAAGACGTGGTTGAAACCATCCTTTGTTGTGTAATCTTCATTTTGGGACTTCATTCACCCAAAGTACACCAGTTGTTTTTAACATTTTGCGACAAATTTGCCACCTTTAACGCCTTATTTCGGGGCAATTGGCCTCATTCTCCCAAAGACCACTATTTTTCATCCTCTATCACAGAATGAATGGTTTGGAAGTGGTAGCCTTAAGCCCCCCATGATCTAGTCGTGGCGAGCAATTCTGCTATGAGGCGATGCGCAAACACTTGATAAAAAAGACGGTTGTGCAAACCAATCGCTCCACTGCGATATGGACGTATATCATGAGATATATACCCACATAATGTATATGTGAGTGCCCCTACTTGCATTCTGCAGAGAGGGCGTGGTGAATGAAAGATGCCCAATTAGGTACCAAACACTGGATGGCCAGACACGTATACGATGGCCTACAAAGGTCAAGAATTGCATTTTGATGGCACTCTCTATTGCCCGTTACATTAAAGATCGGTGAGGAGTTCACCCCTGAAGGGCATCCATGGCAGGACTCTTGTCATATCAGGTCTACAAAGGTCATGACTTGCATGTTATAGCACCCTCTATTGCCCAATCTCTACAGAGATCTGTGTTATAAAGAGCGTATCACCCCTGAAGGGCACCCTGAAGGGCATCATGGGACTTTGTCATATAGGTCTACAAAGGTCATGAGGGGCATGTTATAGCAGCCTCTATTGTCCACTTCATAATTAAAAATCTAGTTGGCTGGCAATGCCATTTTGTACAATCAGCATCAGGATATAGCCAGTGGAATTATATAATATTGGATGACTGAGGTTGATAACAGAAATTCTATTACCGCTGCTGCCCATTATGCCCCCCAAATGCCGCATTCTGATTGGCCAGTTTACTGCCCATTATTTCTGACAAGAATGGGTCGCCATACGCATTTTTTTACTCACTTGAAAGCTTTTGTTTTTTTTAGGTAAAGAATAGAATTAAAGGTTTGCAGTGTCATTCATGGTGGCTCATAATGTATCCTTGGCCAAAAAACTTTCCAAATCATGGGCTCGGCTGCCGCTCGCCCATTTAGTTTTTCGGACCTCGGAAACATTATTCGCCCCTAAATGACCACTGCAACCCTTTAATTCTTAAATATCGCCCCAGCCAAATCAAATTGGGGCGTAGGTGAAGACGAGTCTTGATGTTTCTTGGCGGAGGGTGATCGTTTTCTGTTATAACCAAAAAGTACATCACATTTATTATCATTCTGTGCAAGAAGCTGACATTGACCAAAAATAGTTTTTTTTAAAATTAGCTTCAAAACTAATAAAAGTTATGTGGCTTGACAGTTACCCAATATTTTTGCAGATTGGCAGGTTGGGTGGTTACATGTTGATAACTGCACTGCCGTATTGTGCACCCACAACAGAAGATTCAGAAGATGCATAATAATACAAATACAAATTGAAGTCAAAAGTGCATTGCTCTTGATAGTATTTTTTATTATGATTTGTTTGTAAAAATGGGAGCGTGGCCAAATAGGGTCGTCCGATAATGTAAGCGTCTCGAAAACCATAGAAATAGAAGGACCACCACCCCCATCTCCACATGGACACACACAACACTCATCACAAGTTGTCAGCCCCTATGCAATACCCCGGCCATACCCCAGACCACTATACACCCAGACCACATCTCCAAACCCTGGACAAACCCCATACACATCCCCATCATACCCCGGAGCACCACCTCCTACCCCCCCACAGCAGACCACACCCACCCCCTGACCACACCCTAACCCTGACCACACCCCTACCCCGCCACACCCTACCCCCAAACCACACCCCGACCCCAAGACCACAGCCTACCAGGCCACATCCCCATACCTCCGGGACCAACACCATACCTCTGAACCATTACCCACGGCACCAACCTTGACCATACCAACGGACCATCCTCACACCCACAAGACCACACCCATTCCTGGGCAACAACCACTATTTCCAAGACCACCCCCATATCACCAACCACACACACACCCTCCTCGCAATTGTCAGCCATTGCAATACCCACAAATACACCCCATACCTCCAGACCACGCCTATGGACTACATAACCACCACCAGGACCCACACAACACCCACAGACCACCCCCAGTGATCCAACACCCAACACCCACAGACCACACCCAACACCCACAGAACACACCCAACACCCCCAAAGACCACACTCTCAAACCCACAGACCAACACCCCCATGCTACCCACAGACAAACCCAAACCCACAGACCCAACCAAAAACCACACAACCCACACCAACAAACCCAACACCAAACCAACACCACAGGACCACCCAAACACAAACAAACCAAGAGACACAACCACCACACACAGACCACACCCAACACACCCCAACACCAACAGACCACACCCAACACACAGGAACACACACCAAACACACACAGACCACACCAACACCCACAGACCACACCCCCCAAAACAACCAACAACCACCCAACAACCACACACCACACCCAACACCCACAGACCACACCCAACATCACGAGACCACACCCACACACACAAAGACCACACCCAACCACACAGACACACCCAACACAACAGACCACACCCACCACACAACAGCCCACACCAAACACCACAGACCACACGCCAACCACCCACAACCCCAGACCGCCAGACCACAACCCCCTACGCCAGACCACACCCGCATACCCCGGACCACACCAAATACCAGACTACACCCCATACCCCTGACCACACCCCAGACCCTGACCACACCCCATACCAGACCATTAACCTACCCCTGACACACCCATACCCCGGACCACACTCCTACCCCTGACCACACCCCATACCCCTGACCAGCACCCATACCAATGACACCAAACCCACTCCCCCGACCACCACCCATCCCATGACCCACACCCCAATACCCCTGGACCACACCCATACACATGACCCACACCCCATACACAAACAGCCACACACAACCACAGACGACACCCCCACACTGGGACACAACGTACGGAAAAATACCCTACAGACCACACCCCATACCTGGGCCAACACCCATTACTTCAAAGACCACACCCCATACCACACCCCAAAATCAAATCAGTTCGAGCCAGCAACCAAGTTTCACCCGGTGTGACGTCCAGATCTCCAGATATTTGTTCACAAGTGTCAATGGAAACTCATGAAAATAGGTCAAATATGCTATATTAGTGCAAATTATGTACTTACAATGGATATATATTCTGTTGTAAATCGAATCAGTTTGAGAATCTGTAGACCCGCACCCTTCCACCAAAGTTTCAGCCCTGTGTGACAGTACAGATCTCCAGTATTTTGTTCACAAAAAAGTCAATGCAAATCTGAAAACAGGTAAAAAATGCTAATTATGCGAAAGTAGGGTACGTAGAATGCATAATATACTGATGTAAATCTAATCAGTTCGAGAATCTGTAGCCACGCACCCTTCCACCAAGTTTACAGACATGTGTGAAGTTATAGATATCAGATTTTTTGGTCACAAGGAAATGCGACGCCGACGCCGACGCCGACGCAGACGCCACACGGAGCATCTGCCATAAGGTCTTTCCGATCGGACGACCTAAAAATGAGCTTTATGAGAGAGAGTCAAATTACTGAGTTATGAAAAAATTGTACCGTGCTTTTGACAAGGTTCCTTTGGATTTCTGTAGGAGTGCATTGATAGATACCTTTACCGTTAGAACTGAAATTGGAAAGTCCGGCCAATCCTGAATTAAATTATAGTGAGAGTGTTATTCACTGAGCATAGATTACTCTATACTTCGTTCGGCCTGAAATAAGGAGTGATGTCATAGCTATCGGCGCAGCTGATTGAGCATGCGATTGCGCATGCGGGCTTGTACGCTGGCGATTACAGTTGCCGGCTTACTGCGATTCGGCACGTTTAAGAACTGCGTGGAAAGCTATGCCATCACTACTTAGTTCAGGCCGGACATAGTATACTAGGGTGTGTTAAAAATGCAACAAAATGAGGAATGGTGGACCCTAATAAGGGGCGTGGGATGCAATAATAGCACTGACATGTTTACAGAGAATGCTACAAAAGAAAAGTTGTGATAATCAACCTTAATCTGTTTTTTGTCAAATACTTTCATTACTATAGGACACCGATTATGCAGTGTTACTTAGTCCTGAGTTGAATTCGGCCCATGATATCAGCCAACCCTGACCATGTGAATAAATGACATTATCATTGTGAAAGAGGAGTATGTGGCTTTAAAGTGCAAAGCTAGTCAATGTGGTGGCTAACTGAACCCTAGCACAACTAAATCTCCACCAAAACTCACTGTGTAATTGAAGAAAAATGCACTTAGTCCAGAAAGGTAGCGTGATGTATCAAAAACCAAGACTTTGGGCACGAATAATCGCTGGCCGGTCCAGCGACACCGCCGCACAGTGGGCCAGGGCAGAGTCAAAGTGTGCCCAAAACGTATTTGGTGACCACATTTTTTAATTTTTTAGTGTATTTAGAAGAAGGGGCTCTCAAGAATATATTCCAAAAGTTTTTCAACTCTGGTATGTTTTTTAAGTTTATTTTCTCCAGTTAAAGTTTCAAAATTGGTCTAAAAGTATTCGCAAGTTAAAACAACAATATGCCAATCAAAACTCTGTATTCTTAAAGGTAATTCTAATTTATCTATTGTTCTTATGTGTAAAGTCTTTTCTTTGCAGAATAATATATAAAGATAAGGTGAATAAAATTTCTCGTTCAAGCAATTTTTATCCCTAAACATCTGAAAAATCCATTGAAAATAATCATTCTTTTGAAATATAAACCGGAAGTTATGATTTCAGTCGATTTCCGCCTCTAACTTGATAAAGACCTCTTTAAAAAGATTATTCTTTATAATGATACCAAATTTACTTGCAGTCTTTTGCAGTCTTCAACGCTAGGGATTGTTTTATGACGTCCGGTACGACCAGAAATAGAATAAAAATGCCACGTTATGGCGTACGTAGCACAGACCATGATAGGCGTAGACGCGTAGTACATGTAACAAATACGCGTACCATGTAGTACCTATATAAGTTAGGGTATTTGTCGATCTTCGCCTTAAAATTTATACAGATATCATAAGAAAAGATTATACTTCATAATGACAAAAAATCTACTTCAAATTGTTTGCAATCTGAAACACTCGAATCATTTTATGAGTAACCTACTCAGAGAAGAATGATATATTCTCGACCAATCAGAAAACAGCATTTTGATGACGTCATAGGAACTCACAAATACTTCCATTCGATTGCTTGGGTCACCAAACCTCATATCCATGCAATCAATCATTGTATTTTATATTGGTCTGAGTTTAATTTTGAAAAATAATCTCGACCAATCACAAAACAGTATTTGATGACGTCATAGGATCTCAAAAATGCTTACACTCGATTTCTCGGGTCACCAAACCCTATATCAATGCATTCAACCAAAGAATTATATATGGGTCTGAGTTTAATCTTGAAAAATATTCTCGACCAATCAGAAAACAGTATTTTGATGATGTCATAGGAACTAAAAAATGCTTTTACTCGATTCCTTGGGTCACCAAACCCTATATCCATACAATCAGTCAAAGTATTATATATGGGTCTGGATTTAATCTTGAAAAATATTCTCGACCAATCAGAAAACAGTATTTCGATGACGTCATGAATACAATTTTTGAATTCTGCAGGCCTCCAAACCCCTAAGATGCTCCTATGATGAGATGTAAAGGTTTTGAAAGGGAGTTCAAGTTTTGGCACACTTTTTACTTCGTTCTGGCCCACTGTGCGCCGTAGCGTGCTATCCCGGGTCATGGGGCTGGGGCCCCGAAGGGCTCTGGGTTCGAATCCCACCCGAATTTGCGACTTTTCTAGTTCCCCTCTTCCCTCACTCCTTCAGTTCCTCCCGGGAGATAGGCTAAAAACCGTCGTCAGGGTTAGGGTTAATGCAATCTTTACAAAATTAGAAATATTTTTTGTTGCGTTTATTTTGATTACGCCATGTAATTTTGCCAGTGTTTACTTAAGTATCATTAGACCTGGAGTTCCCATTACAGCCAATACTGTTATATTTCCAAATATTTTGAGCACAGGTTTTATTCATTAAAACAGATTTGTTCCATCTTGTAGTAAACAAACTGTAACATTGAAGTAACACAAAGAAAGCAAGATTGTGACATACCTTAAATCTGTTAGAGGGAGATAGTCATGGTCCAGAAGTACTCTAAAGCTGGGCAGACTAAAGGCCATGACATGACCATTAGCTACATAACATACCAGACATACACTGTCTGTAATACAAACAAACAAGAGCGAAGAACAATGATTTCAAGCTTCAATTTAAGCCAAAGTTGAGCAAGTCTCACAGGATAAAAAAGAGTCAGTAAGTATGACTTAAAAAAGTTTTTCTTAGATTTTGAGCAAAAAATCACAGCCAAAGTTGGGGTTTTGGGGCACATTATTATGCACAAAAAATGTCACATGCACAAAAGTTGAGATTCTGCTGTTACTCTGCTACCTTTTACATGTTCACTCAGCGAAGCTAGGTCAACATTTTTTCTTTGTCTATCAAGAAAGACGATGGCGCCTTGAATTACACATTCTTTAAATTATAAATATGAGTATATAACATTCCTGTTCATTCCAAGTGAAAATTGCTGACATCTGTGGCAAGTCATACAAAAGATAACAAGAGGCGAGTTTCAAGGAGTTTCGGAGTACGAAAGTAATCAAGCTTTCATTAGAAGTGGCTCCGACTTCACCAGGAGTGAAGTTAGGAACAAAGAACTCGGGAGGCATAAACATACATTGAGCTGAGAGAAATTTGCATCATGGCAATTGAAATAATGTAGACATCAGTGAAATCAGTGATGTACATTTTGATCAGATGGATATAATAGGCCATCCCACATGTGACTGAAATGCTTGCCATCCATCAAGCATCATTACCTCTGATCTCAAAGCCCAGATATCAAGTAGTGAACATGACACACTAAATCAGAACAAGCATGTTTAATTCACTTACTTTGTAATTCAATGATGTCTGCTCTCACAACATACGATGTTTCGGCCACCTTTACTCGGTAAGTACACGTTTGGGAGGGTAGTGAGATCACCTGATTGGAGGAAAAAACCACAAAATTTTGCCAATAATTTAAAAAGTTTACTGTGCAGTGTCAGTCAACAGACCATTGCCAGCTTACTGGCAGTAGTGTTTTTTAAAGCAATAACAGCACATTTGAAGAGTGCCCCCAATTTTCCAAATATTTGAGATTTTTGCAGTGTTGCATTGGCTAGTAAACTATACCTGTGAATGGTAGAGCTCACAATTCCCTGTGTCGCAAAAGAAGGAATTTTGTAATTAGAATCATCAATATCGAAGATCTCCGATAATAACAAATAAATGTCCTTCCAATATGAAATAGCCGGGAAATTGCACCATGTACATGTCTACGCTCTTCTATTAGTTGTTCCGTCGGTTCTGTTAAGTTAAGAGGTCATTTTTGTGATTTGCTACTATTTCATCATGAACGAACACAAGATTGGCGTTTCCAGCTCTGCCGTTAAATTACAATCGGGATTCCGATTCTAATTACACAATTGTTTCTTTATGACAAATACGCATTTTTGAGCACTGTCGTTCACAGGTATAGTTTATTAGATAATTACCAACACAACTGAGCCAAAAACTTCAATTTTGAAAATTGGGGGTGGTCTTCAAAATATGTGCCATTATTGCTTTAACTTAAAAGCAGTTTTTACACTTCCTTAGCCCATCGAAATGACCTCCAATTAGTGTTGTCAAATTTGGCACACTTTACAAATGCCAAATGAGAAATTTTGAATGATAAATGTTTAAGTGCAATTCAGTCTCTGTTAAAAGGTATTCAGCAGCAATAGGCCAAATAAAATTGCAATCCTTGAAAATGGAATTCCCCTAATATTTCAAAATTTCTGATTACATCATCTCATATAGCATGGGTGTTCAACAGCCAATAGCATTTAAGGCTTCTTGGCAAAGGAAGGGTTAACCTATTTCATTTCAAATAGGAAAACAATCAGTGGCTGGAAGTTGTTGCAATACAATCTTTCTTAGCTATATAAAAATCCCCAAGTTTGCCCTCCCCACAGCCAGAAAAAAAAAACACTGATTTTTGGCAAAAATCAGTGATTTTGGGCTAAAATCACCAAATTTGGGCAAAAATCAATGACTTGGGGAAAAATCTGTTTTGCCCCCCTCAAATTTCATTTTGCATGCCCAAAATTCCACTTTTCCTCTATTTGGAACCAAGGAACCAGCTTGCCAAACGCAGTGAGGGTAGACTGAAATTTCTAAGCATCGTACAAGTCTATTCTCGGGTCATATAACCTCGGGTTGGAACTTGAAACTGATTCTTGTTAATGAAAGATAGAGTTGGAGGAATCTAAACATTTCTTTTCCGAGATTAAATCATGTTACTCAAAATGTTTACTAATAAATTCAGAATAAAATTCTGCAGGCCAGTTGTGTAATAATCTTGCTTAGTGATGTCACTTAAAGGTCTATGAACTCATATAGACTCATTTTGGAGGAGTGTGACCCACTGATTGTGGTGTTAGCATGATGGTGCTCAAGGTAACCGGTTCTATTCCCAGCAGGACCACTTGCTGGAATTCAATAGGGTTCTTAATTCTGGATTTAATCTGTATACAGATGGTTCAGTTGGACATCATGCACTTATTGTCCAATTCCCCTGTACACCATCCACACACTGTCCAGGCAAATGGACCTCAATGGAAATAAGCTTCGTTCAAACGCTTTCTTGGGTTATACAGGACATTGTCCAAATAAAAATTTTAATTGTGCTTTATTTTGTTAAGAGACTCCAAAAACCCAAAAATGTACTCACACAGAAAGGGACAAGCAAATTTTATTGGAACAATGAGCTCTGAATACAGAGTAGCTTTAAAAACAAAACAACAGTTTCTTCCCCAGTAAATCCAGTTTTCCCTTTTGCATGTATTAGTTGGGTCATCTGGAGCAATTCCATGACCATGGAGAACAGATGTTCATTTCTCAGTGGATTTGTCTTCTATGAAGGTTAATGAACAAATTTAGTGGAGGTGCCCCTTGAGAAAGTGTGGGCGGAATCCAAGAGGGTTGGTAAATCCATAATACAGAGGTCAAAAATGAAAAACCCTAGGATTGTTTGTCTTGTTACAGGAATTACCAAAAGTATAGTTTGTACTACCTAAAGCGTATGGTTACGGAGGTAAACACATCCAAAAAGTAACTCCCCACCCCGAAATTTGTCAAGTTCAAACGCAACAACGTATTGTACATTATGGGATATAATTGGAAGCGGTGTTTACTTAGGCATATTTTGACACCTCATTTGTGGTTATTGACTGAGTTTTGATGAAGTTATGTTCACCTAACCGAACCCACTCCAGGATTTTAAAGTTGCAGTAAACCCTATAGAGAAGGAGAATGCAGTCAATGCAGAGAAGAGGAGGATTGCAGTATGATTGTCAATATGGTTTACTGCAACTTTTAAACCTGGGGTGGATTTGGTCAAGTGGGCATAACTTCAACAATAAGACAATTAAACACAGTCTAAATTAAATTGTGCAACATTTCACAACTGTTTAAAACTTTCATATTTATGAAAGTGGGATAAACTGTTTTTTTTTTAATTATTTTTTGTTATTCAACTGGATTTGGTCTTAAAAAATCAGTTCAGTTTAAATTAAGTGTTTTCATAGCCCAGTTCAATACAGTTCATGCCAGCTGAAACACTGAAAATCTGATAAAATCAATTCAAATCCACTTGGAAGTGCAATGTTTCCATATTGAAAATGGTTGAGTTGAACCCAGTTACCCAGTTAGCTGAATCTGGTTCAATTTGTCAAATGGACCTTAAACCTGGATTTACCATCCTTGCCAGAGCACAGGCATATTAAACTAAAAATATTAACCAATATATTCAGAGCATACTACCCAGTCTAATTGGTGAATTTAAACTGGAGACTGGACAGGTACCAATTAAATTGTGCAACTTTCCACAGCTGTGTAAGAATTTGATTGATATAATTTTTAAAACAAAGTAGGACTAACTGTTTAATTTTTTTTATATATTTTTTATTCAACTGGAGTTTGTCTTCGATTTGAATCTAGTGTTTTTGAAGCCCAGTTCTGGAGACAGGACAGATAACAGTAAAACAAGTTCATGCCAGCTGAAACTACTGAAAACCTGATCAATTCAAATCCACATGAAAGTGCTCCATTTCCATATTGAAATGAGTTGAACTCATTTAAACCCAGTTAAATTTAGCTGAATCTGGTTCAATGGGTCAAATGGAACTTAAACCTGGATTTACTATCCTTGCCACAGAACTGAAAAAATATTATCCAATATATTCAGAGCATAATTAAATTGGTGAATTTGGTCTGGAGACTGGACAAGTACAAATAATACAAAATGGGACTGTTTATTTTTTTTTAATTTTGGGGGATTCAACTAGATTTGGTCTTAAAAATCCAGTTCAGTTTAAATCAAGTGTTTTCAAAGCAGTTCAACACAGTTCATGCCAGCTGAAACTACTTAAAGGAGAACCCGTGCAACAAATAATATTATACATTTACTCTATAAAATAATTATTGACCACATATTGAGTGGTTTCATCTAAAACGGAATTATATTAACCATAACGATGAATTAAAACCACCTAGTTTGACCATGCGCTATTTAAAATTCTCGCTATTGTATAACGTGTTATGCGATACCGTCGGCACATTATGAAAGCGTCACATGAGGTGTATGACGCTACTGTGCCGTCCGTATCCCATAACACGTATACATATCCCATAACACGTATACATATCCCATATACACTAGCGCAAATTTCAAATAGCGCATGGTCAGACAAAATGTTTTAATTCATTTTTATGGTTAGTATAATTCCGTTTTTCCATTAAACCACTCGATATGTGTTCAATAATTATTTTTATAGTGTATATTGTATAAGTTATTCTTAGAACGGTTCTCCTTTAAAATCTGATAAAATCAATTCAAATCCATTTGAAAGTGCCCAATTTCCATATTGAAACCAGTTGAACCCGATTAAAGTCAGCTGAATCTGGTTCAATGGGTCAAATGGAACTGGTGTTTACCATCCTTGCCAGTGTTTTTACTTTACCGAATTTCCAACATTGATTTAACCTATTCTTGTTCTCTCATGTTAAAAATTGAAAATCGATTTTAAAATGCTTGTGGGGGCCTTTGTGGTTACACTAACGAGATACACCTAACAAGACAATGCCTGTCTTGCAATGTTTCACTTAAAGAGCATCAGTCTCTTTTACGTTACCTACCTTTGCTTCCTTTTCCGAACAGATGACCACAAACTGCCTATCAGCAATCTCTGTGGAAGAGGAAGGAGACATTCGACTACGTTGCAGATGAGCAGTAGATTCTGTAAGACACACCATAACCACAAACAGAACAAACACAAAGGGGTGGAATGGGTTAGCAGGGGGAGATGCAATGGTGGTTGTGGCAGCCAGGGTACACCTAGCCGGGGTGATGCATGTGGGCCATGTTATTTGTGGCCGGGGGTGGGGTTATGAGCATGTGGGCCGTGTCTTTTGTGGCCGGGGGTGGGTTACGAGTTAAGCATGATGTTGTGCTTCGTACTTGGAGGTTAATATGTTGGTGTTATGCAGTGTTATGTGACTGAGCACGACTCAACTTTTCAGCCATTTGGAGGCATTTTATAACAAGGGCATGTGATTAGTGCAAAGTATACCCAGCCTGTTAATAAATTGGCTGGGGTGGATTGCTATACACAGCTGCTTGGAAGTCTCTTATTATGACAACACTGAAACAGACATCCAGAGCATGGTAATTTTGACACCCCATTTGGATAGGCTATTCCAATCCACAATCAGTTTCCCCACCTCTGTGCAGTGACGTCAATGCGTGATTTGGTGGTTGCACTGGTAAACCGGGCGTTTCATTCTCATGCACAAGGGCGGCATGTCTTTATGTTAGTTGAAGTTAGTTAAACCAAAGTTTTAAATCTGGTTTTGTCCCTGCTAAATGGGGGTTGCCGGATTCACCTCACACTCAGCAATACTGCTGTGTGAGGATTTATTGGAGCAAAAGATAATTGATCGGACGCCCTTCCTGATGCCAATCCATAGTTTTCGGCGGTGGGCCTAGCCTTTGGGCAATCACGCCCACCATGCAAGGCAGCATGTGCTGGATGGCCACATTAGCTCTCCAGAGCTGATGCCCTTATAGGTAGATCTTCTTTTTCATTCTACCAGGGTAACCATCTACCCTCCTCATCATATTTCCTTAGAAACCCGATGGGGGTGACGGTTTAGCCACCGACTGTTCGAAAACAGTATTGTTTTCTTAACTCCCGTTATTTGGAAATCTCCTTTTTCCAATGTCGATAATAACAAATTGCATCATCTTTGGTGCACAAGATGACCCCCAAAACTAACATACACAAATTTCTATTCAGGCGATCCCTGGTGACGTCATACCACTGACGTCACCGGCGATCCCATCATGCTCTTCTCTTTCCCGCAACCCCATAGGCTCACCTCTCGGGCGACAACCAGTGGGGCTGGGTGGGAAGGGATCGACATTGGAAAAAGGAGATTTCCAAATAACGGGAGTTAAGAAAACAATACTGTTTTCGAACAAACTCCCTCATATTTGAAATCTCCTTAGGGTTTCCAATGTCGATAATAACAAATTGCATCGACATTGAAAAACCCCTTTTTCCAGACTAGCACCGACCATAGGCCGGAGGAAGTTGTCGCCCGAAAAGAGACTAACACGATTCGAATAGAAAACCCAAGCGCAGAACGAACCCGAGAGCTACCCTCAAAGAGCGGCGGCGGGTAAGCACCACCCTTGGATACAGAGTGCGAAAGCTATTAAAGGCCTAGGACAAGTAGTGATAATCAACCCTTTAATCTGTTTTTTGTCAACATATTTTCACTATATGCATCCGATTATTGCAGTGTTACTTCGTCCTGAGTTGAATTCGGCCCATGATGTCAGCCAACCCTGACCATGTGAATAAATGACATATCATGGAAAGAGGAGATATTGTGGATTTAACCTGCAGAACTAGCCACTTTGGTTGTAACTAAACCCTAGCACACCTAAATTTCACCAAAACTCACTGTGTAATTGAGAAAAAGCCACTTAGTCCAGAATGTAGCGATGATGTAATCAAACCACGACTCATTGGGCCGAAATCGCTGGCGGGCCAGCGGACACCGTCGCACCGTGGGCCAGGGCAGAGTCAAAGTGTGCAAAACCGTAATTTGGTGACCACTATTTTTTTTAATTTTTTATGCATTTAGAAAGAAGCGTGCTCTAAGAATATATTCCCAAAAGTTTCAACTCTGGTATGTTTTTAAGTAGTATTTTCTCCAGTAAAGTTCAAAATTGGTCTTAAAAGTATTACAAGTTTAAAACAACAATATGCCAATCAAAAACTTGTAGCTTTAAAGGTAATCTAATTTATATATGCTTCAATATATTGTAAAGGCTTTCTTTGCAGAATAATATTTAAGATAAGGTGAATAAAATATTTCTCTTCAAGAAATTTATCCCTAAAACATCTGAAACTCCATTGAAAATAATCATCTTTTGTTTTTTGTTTCTGTTTTTGTTTTTTATTGTGAATATAAACCGAAGTTATGATTTCCGTCGATTTCCGCCTCCAAATTGATACAGACATCGTTAAAAAGATTATTCTTTATAATGATACCAAAATTTACTTGCCAGTCTCTTGCAGTCTTCAACGCTAGGGATTGTTTTATGACGTCCGGTACGAGCCAAAATAGATAAAAATGGCCACGTTATGGCGTACGTAGCACAGACCATGATAGGCGTAGACGACGTAGTACATGTAACCAATACGAGTACCTGTAGTACCTATATAAGTTAGGGTATTTGTCGATCTTCGCCTTAAATATACAGATATATATAAATTGTGTATAAAAAAAATAAAAAAAATAAAAAAAATCTACTTCAAATTGTTGCAATCTGAAAACACTAGAATATTTTATGAGTAACCTACTCAGAAGAGAATTATATATTCTCGACCAATCAGAAACAGCCTTTTTGATGACCGTCATAGGAACTCACAATACTTCCATTCGATTGCTGGTCACCAAACCTCATACCATGACTCAATCATTGTATTTTATATTGGTCTGAGTTTAATTTTGAAAAAGAATCTCGAAAACCAATCACAAAAAGTAGTTTGATGACGTCATAGGATCTCAAAAATGCTTACACGCGATTTTCGGGTAACCAAAACCATATATCAATGCAGTCAACAAAGAATTAATATATGGGTCTGAGTTAATCGTGAAAAATATTATCGACCAATCAGAACACAGTATTTTGATGATGTCATAGGAACTAAAAAGGCTTTACTTGATTCCTTGGGTCACCAAACCCTTTCCATACAATCAGATCAAAGTTTATATATGGGTCTGGATTTAATCTTGAAAATATCTAGACCATCAGACAACATATTTCGATGACTGTCATGAACTACAATTTTTGAATTCTGCAGGCCGACAACCTAAGATTGCTCTATGATGAGGGGGGGGGGGGGGGGGGGGGGGGGGGGGGTGTGTAAAGGTTTGAAAAGGGAGTTCAAGTTTTGGCACACTTTTTACTTCGTTCTGGCCCACTGTGCCGCCTAGCGTGCTATCCCGGTCATGGGGCTGGGGCCACGCAGGGCCCTGGGGTCGACTCCCAACCCGAATTTGCGACTGTTTCTCTCCCTCTTCCCTCACTCTTCAGAGTCCTCCCGGGCGGCGCTGAGGGTGGCACTACTCGAATCCATAAAAACCGTGCGGCCGGGGGAGAGGCGTCGGGAAGGAAAGTCTGCCACACCCCCCCCCCCCCCCCCGTCGGGTGCGGGAAGCGTATAGGGCTTAGCACGGCCCGAAGGAGCCGCCCCCCTTCGGGGGCGTCCCCACCGCTCCCCCCCCCTGGTGGTAGACCCTTTGGAGTTGATTTTTGTCATCTTACCCTTTCCTTCTCCCCCCCCACTTTAGTACCCACACTGCCCTGAGCTTCTTTGCAGGGTTTTCACATTTCTTAAGTATAACTTACAGGATTCCGCGGTCCCCCCTAGTCCCACCCCCTCGAACCCCCCCATACCCGCCCCCAATACCTTTGCCCCTGTATTCTCAAAACTACACTCTTTCCTCCCTTGACCCGCACAACCACGTTTATTCTACTTACACCAAAAGATGGCTCCATTTGTAGTAAACAACAACCACCCCCTGTAACCACAGTCGACAAGTAGTCACACAAAGAAAGAAAGAAAGCAAGTCATCCTGTTGTGGGATACACCACCATCCCCTAGGAACTAAGGATTGCGTTATAAGAGGGGAGTAGGGTAGAGCGAGGCGCCATCGCGCTGCTCCACGAAACTACCGCCCCAAAAGGAAGGACGCTAGAAAGAGGGACAGAACTGGACATTCAGGCGAATCAGGAACAGGAACATTAGTAAATAACCAGACCAAGACAACATGACACTGTCTGTATACAAAAAAAAACAAGAGTGAAGAACATGATTTCACGGCTTCAAGTAAGCCAAAGTTGAGCAATTCTCAAGGATAAAAAAAAGAGTCAGTAAGTATAGTAAGTATGATCTTAAAAAAAGTTTTCTTAGATTTTGAGCAAAAAATCAACAGGCACAAAGTTGGGGGTTTGGGGAATTGGATGGCACCCCGGTTCACTCAAAGATCAAAACATCTTTATTTCATGCCCCAAGGCAAAGACCAGGAGTTGGTAACCCAAAATTAGGAAAAACGAACACCCACCGGCGAGGGGTGGAAGCACCTGAGATCGGCAACTCAGTGGGACAGAGGCGAAATCGGGGAGCCAAGGCTGGAACAGATCTATGCAGACTTCTCCCATCTGAGAGTCGTTTAATTGTCGAATCTGACTCGACCCGGCAGCGGATACAACCAGGCGGGGAGCGTGGGGAGGAGAAAAAATGAAGAGGGTAGAGACGGGGCAATGAGAAAAAGGATCCGGGACATAGGAAGCACTAACTACCGACGAGGAGCGAGGAGAAAAAGGCCCAGTGGCGAATCGGAGCCACAAATTGGGCAAAACCGGGATGGCAGAATGAGGTGGGAAAACTAAACAATAAGTTAAAGAAAAAAGAGAGAAAAAAGACGGAGGAGTTTAACGGACGTAGTTAGTTTCGGAGTACTTTGAAAAGTAATCAAAGCTTCATTAGAAGTGGCTCCAGACTTCACCAGGGGAAGGGACGGAAAGCTTAGGAACAAAGAGAACGAGGGAGGCATAAAAACATTACATTCGAGCTGAGAGGAAATTTTGCCATCGCATGGCAATTTGCAAAAATGTAGACCATCAAGTGAAAATCAAGTGTGTACATTTTGACAGATGGATCTAAGAGGCCCATCCCACCATGGGACTGAAACGCTTGCCATCCATCAAGATCATTACAATATGAATGAGCAATTCAAGAAAAAGTTGCAGAACATTGGATCCCCGGGAACAAAGGATACAATAAAAAAGAGCTCTTCCTAAGCAGAAGAACAGGTGAAGCGAAAGGGCAAGGGGGGGAGATGCGAAAGGAGGGACCAGGAGATCAAAAAACAAGACAGAAAGGGTGGGAGGCAACAACTTTACCCTCGAGTAGGATAGTACAAGTTTGGGAGGGTAGTGAGATAACTGATTGGAGGAAAAAAAAAGGAAAACAAAAAAACAAATGCCAAAATAATTAAAAGGTTACTGTTGCGTGTCAGTCAACAGGACCATTGCCAGCTTACTGGCAGCAGTAGTGTTTTTAAACGCAATAACAGCCAACACTTTGAAGAGTGCCCCCAATTTTCCAAAGATTTGAGATTTTGACAAGTGCTTGGCATTGGCTAGTTAAACTATACCTGTGAATGGTAGAGCTCACAATTCCCTGTTGCGCAAAAAAGAGAAGGAAATTTTATTTTGTTAATTATAGAATCATAATACCGTGATTCATAACAAATAAATGTCCTTCCAATAGAAATAGCCGGGAATTGAACCATGCTACATGTAACTCCAACCACGCCCCCCTCTTATATTAGTTGTTCCGTCGTTCGGTTGATAAGTTAAGGTTATTCTTGGTGATTTGCTACTATTTCATCATGTGACCCACGAACACAAGATTGGGGTTCCAGCTCTGCCGGTTAAGTTCAATCTGGGATTCCGAGTTCTAATTACACAATTGTTCTTTATGACAAATACGCATTTTTGAGCATTTCGTTCACAGGTATGTTTATTAGATAATTACCAACACAACTGAGCCAAAAAAACGTCAACGCGCGGGAACAATTGGGGCGGTGGGAGCAAAAACAATACGTGCCAGTAATTGACTTTAACTGAAAGCAGTGTTTACACTTACTTAGCCCATCGAATTGACCTCCAATTAGTGTTGTCAAAACTTTTTTGGTCCACGTTACAAAATGCCAAATGAGAAATTTTGAATGTAAATGTTTAAGGGAGAATTCAGTCTATGTTAAAGGTATTCGAGCAGCAAGAGGCCAAATAAAATTGCAAATCCTTGAAACAGGAATTCCCCTAATATTTCAAAAATTTATTATTTAAATCATATAATTAGAATGGAGGGTGTTCGAACAGCCCAATAGCATTTAAGGCTCTTGGCAAAGGAAGGGTTAACCTATTATTTCAATAGGAAAACAACAGTGGACTGGAAGTTGTTGCAATTTATTGGCGTTTTAATTCTAATTACAAAACTAATTAAAATATCTATATACAAAATTAAAAAAAAAACACGCTGATTTTTGGCAACAACAAATCAGTGGATTTTGGGCTCTAAAATCACCCAAATTGGGGCCAAAAATCAAGGACTTGTGGAAAAAAAAATCTGTTTTTTTTGACCCCCCCTCAAATTCATTTTTGCAGCCCAAATTCCCAAACTTTTCTCTTATTTGGAACAAAGGAACCAGCTGGCCAAACGCAGTGAGGGGTAGGCTGAAATTTCTAAAGCATCGTACAAGTCTATTCTCGGGGTCATATAACCCTCGGGTTGGAACTTGAAATGATTCTTGTTAATGAAAGATAGAAATTGGAGATCTAAAACATTCTTTTCGAGAGTTTAAATCATGTTACTCAAAAATGTTTTACTAATAAAATCAAAGAAAATTCATGCAGGCCAGTTGTGAGTTGTGTAAATAATCTTGCCTTAGTGATGCACTTAAAGGGTCTATGAAACTCATTATAGACTAATTTGGAGGAGTGGACCAACTGGTTTGGGGTGGGTTTTGTTTGTTGTGAGATGGTGCGAAAGGTTGGTAAACGGTGGGAACCGGTTTCTCCAGCAGGACCACTTGCGGGACTTCAAGTTAGGGGGTTCGTAATGCGGGGAGGGTCTTTTGACTCTGTATTCTACCGAGATGGTTCAGTGGAAAATTCATTGAACTTATTGTCCAATTTCCCCTTACCCATCCACCACACTGTCCAGGCAAAGGGACCTCAATGGAAATAAGCCTTCGTTCAAACGCTTTATGGGTTATACAGGACATTGTCCCCAACCATAAAAAATTTTAATAGTGCTTTTTTGTTAAGAGACTCCAAAAAACCCAAAAAGACGAGGTCAAGACAATAAGCTCACACAGGCGATAAACCAGACATCACGGGGGTAGGCGCATGTAACCGGTCACGCGTATAACTTTAACTTCCGGCTTCAACGAGTTTCAGCGTATTAGAATCCAGAAAGACTGGATGAGGGAGCAATCTAAAACTCTCACAAACGAAATCAACCGCCTGCGACTGGAAACACCAGGGAAGAAAAAAGGGGGAATTTGGGAGGGGGGGCGGGAAGGAGAGGAGGGGAGGGCCAGAGGGCATTCCAGAAAACGGACATTAAGATCAAATGTTGTTAGATGATAGAGGTGGAAGGGAGCAGGCGGGAGAGGTGGGCGCGAGGAGACTGGAAGGGGGAGCAGGAGAAAAAGGCGGGGGACGGGGAACCCCCGACGGACGAATAGGGGGGGATTGGCAGGACGGATAAAGAACTCCCCCACCCAGGAATCCTAAAGCACACAACGGTGCCCCCCTGGGGGTGACCAAAGCAATTTAATAAGAGGGCAAACAGTGTGAAAAAAACCCCAGGATTGTTGTGGCATTGTTACAGGAATTACCAAAATATAGTTTTTACTACCTAAACGCGTATTGGTTTATTTATGGGAGGGAAACAATACAAAAAGTAACTACCCACCCGAAAATTTGTCAAGTCAAAACCGCAACAACGTTATCTGTAAATTATGGGATCTAATTGGAAGCGGTTGTGTACTTAGGCATATTTTGACACCTAGTTGTGGGGGTTATGAGAAAGTTTTGATTGATTGAAGTATGTTCACCGAACGAACCCACCTCCAGATATTTTAAAGTTGCAGTGAAACCCTAGAGAAGGAGAATGCAGGTCCACTGCCGCGAAGAGGGGATTTGCCGTCTGTTTCAGTCTGGTTTCCGGAAAAAGGTGTGTAAAACAAGCCGGGGAGCGGGACGTTGGGGGTGCGGGGTACAGCGCAGGGGGCTCCGACCACCTCTCTAGGGGGGTCAATGCCCAGCCAGAGACGGAAACTATGGAAGAAAAGGAAATCACAGTGCGAAAGGAAAGAGGGTCGGCGGCAACATTGGCAAACGGTGGAAAAACGGGGAGAGAGTGAGGAAAGGGGGATATAAGATATAATGTAGATAGAATTAAACGTTTTTTTTAATTAATTTTTTTGTTATTCAAACGGGATGTTGGTTCTTTCTTAAAAAAATCAGTTTCTAGGTTAAATTAAGTGTTTTCATAGCCCAGTTCAATACAGTTCATGCCCGCTGAAACACTGAACAGATCTGATAAAAAATCAATTCAAAATCCACTGGAAGTGCAATGTTTCCATATTGAAAAATGGTTGAGTCTTGAACCCAGTTACCCAGTTAGCTGAATCTGGTTTCAATTTGTCAAATGACCTTAAAACCTGGATTTACAATCCTTGCAGACCACAAGGATATTAAACTAACAAATATTAACCAATATATTCAGAGCATACTACCCAGTCTAAGTGGTGAATTTAAAACTGGGCGACTGGACAAGGTACCAATAAATTGTGCAAACGTTTCCACAGCTGTGTAAGCATTTGTTGATATAATTTTAAATACAAAGTAGGACTAACTGTTTAATTGTTTTTTATATATATTTTTTATTTCAACTGGGTTTGTCCTTCGAGTTTGAATCTAGTGTTTTCTGAAGCAGTTACTGGAGAAGGACAGATAACAGTTTCCAACAAGTTAATGCCAGCTGGAAACTACTCTTGAAAACTGACAATTAAATCAACATGAAAGTGTCCCTTGCCATATTGAAATGAGTTGAAATCATTTCAATACAAGTTATTTTATTATTAAATTTAGTGGAATCTGGTCAATGGGTCCAATGGAACCTTGAAACCTGGGATTACTATCCTGTGAAACAGTTAACCTGAAAAAAAAAACTCTATCCCAATATATTCCGAGCATAATTAAATTGGGGATGATTTGGTCTGGAGACGGGACAAGTACCAGAATAATACAAATGGGACTGTTATTTGTTTTTTAAATTTTGGGGGGATTTTTTTGTTATTTTATTACTTTTTAAAAATCCAGTTCAGTTTAAATCAAGTGTTTTCAAAGCCCAGTTCAACACAGTTTATCCAAGCTGAAACTGACTTAAAGGAGAACCCATGCAACAAATATATTATACATGTACTCTATAAAAAATTATTGACCACATATGAGTGGTTGCATCTAAAAACGGAATTATATTAACAATAACGATGAATAAAACCACCTAGTTGGACATGCGCTATTTAAAATCTCTCGCTCTTGTGTTATAACGTGTTAGTTGGCAGATACCGTCGGACACATTATGAAAGCATCATGTTTGAAGATGTATGACGCTCTGTGCCGTCCGTTTTACCAATAACACCGTATTCTATCCCTAACACGCGAAATATCCCAGATACACTAGCGCGAATTTAAATAGTGCATCTGAGGGGGGCAGACAAAAGGGGGGGAAGGAAGGGGGATGGGGGGCTGGGAGAGTAGACCACGGAGTTGTGTCCAGTAAACATACAGAGATGATGGGTTCAATAATTGGGTGCTACGGAACTATTGTTATTAGACAAGTTATTATTTAGAACGGTTTCCTGTTAAAATATGATAAAAAATCAATTCAAATCCATTTGAACGTGCACTCAATTTCCATATTGAATACCAGTTTGAAACCCGATTCAAAGTCCAGCTGAATCTGGTTTCTTCAATGGGTCAAATGGACACTGGGGGTTACCATCCTTGCCCCGAGTGTTTTTACTTTACCGAATTTCCAAACAGATTAACCTATTCTTGGTTTCTCTCATGGTTTAAAAATTGGACAAAATCGGATTTTAAAATGTTGTGGGGCCTTTGTGGTTTACCTAACGAGATTACACCAAACAAGACAATGCCTTGTATTGCCAATGGTTAACTTAAAGAGCATCAGTCGTTTTACGTTACCTATCCTTTGCGTCCATTTTCCGAACAGATGACCACAAACTGCCTATCAGCAATCTCTGTGGAAGAGGAAGGAGACATTCGACTACGTTGCAGATGAGCAGTAGATTATGTAAGACCCACACAATAACAAACAAACAGAACAAAAACAAAGGGGGGTGGTGGAATGGGTTAGCAGGGGGAGATGCAATGGTGGTTGTGGCAGCAGAACGGGCTTACACCTAGCCGGCGGTGCGTGATTCGGCGGGTGAGGTGGGAGGTGCTGGTGTTGACTTGGTGGGGTTGGTTTGGGTGATTGAGGGGGTGATGCATGTGGGCCATGTTATTTGTGGCCGGGGGTGGGGTATGAGCATGGTGGGGCGTGTTCTTTTTTGGCCAGGGGGTGTGGGTTATACGAGTTAAGCATGATGTTGTGCTTCGTACTTGGAGGTTAATATGTTGGTGTTATGCAGTTTATGTGACTGAGCACGACTCAACTTTTCAGCCATTTGGAGGCATTTTATAACAAGGAATGTGATTAGTGCAAATGTATACCCAGGGTTAATTCAAAATTGGCTGGGGTGGATTTGCTATAAAAAGATGCCTGGAAGTCTCGTATATGACAACACTGAAACAGACTCCAGAGCATGGTAATTTGACACCCATTTGGATAGGCTATTCCAATCCACAATCAGTTTCCCCACTCTGTGCAGTGACGTCAATGCCGTGATTTGGGTCAAGGTCTGACAATGGGTTAAACGGGACGTTTCATTCTCATGCACAAGGGCTGGCATTGTTTTATGATTTTCGACAAGTTAGTTGTTAAACCAAAGTTTTTTAACATTCTGTTTGTCCTGATAAATGGGGGTTGCCGGATTGGATTCAGGCCTCAAACTCAGCAATACTGTTGTTTGAGGATTTATTGAGCAAAAGATAATTGACGGTACGCCCTTCCTGGCCAATCCATAGTTTTCCGGCAGCAGTGGGCCTAGCCTTTGGGCATCACGCCCACCATGCAATGGAAGCTTATGTTGCTGGATCGGCACACATAGCTCTCCAGAGCTGGTGCCCTTATAGGTAGATCTTCTTTTTAATTTCTAACAGGGTAACCACTTACACTCATCATCATATTCCTTAGAACCAGATGGGGGGGGACGGTTTGAGCCACCGATAAACTCGCCCGGGGACAGGTGGTAGCACTGGGTACAGGACATCAAGGTTTAAGGTTATGACTCCACTGGTACACAGAGGTTTAGAGAATCAGTGGCGTAGCCAGCTTTTTTTCAGGGGGGGCAAAGTGGGGGCACATGTATTGTCAGGGGGGGCAAAGCTATATTAAAAGTTGTTCGGTATAGGATGGGCATGTTAAATCACTAATTTTCAGGGGGGGCAAGAGGGGGGGCAAGATTCCCCACAGGGCGGGCGTGCCACCCCCCCTGCCCCCCCTCTGGGCGACGCCACTGAGAGAGAAATGAACTAGCGATGGGGAATTGGAGGATAGAGGGGTACTATAACAAAGTTACATGGCTTTGTAGGTTTTTCTTCTGAAAAATTCCACTCTTGTATGTCCTTACTTATGCGTCGTCGTCAGAATAGAATTGTTCTCACTTTAAAAAAATAATACAAAACGAAAGTGGATGGTTCAAGCAGCGTGCATAAATGGTAGGTACTCTGAAAGGAACGCCCTTGCACAATACGAGATAGCTTAAAGTGGATGACCCGATTTCAGTATATACACTTTTCATCTTGATAAACTGGCCTTCACCCCAAAGTTTTATTGGCCTCTTATGGCCAACCCCTTTCTGATGTGTGAGAGGTAAAACTGTGATTTGTAATCCCAATAGAATATCTATGTAAAAGTAAATATATCGGTAAAACCAAAAAAGGGGTCCCACATTTTTGCTCCCTACTGCCTCAGGGGCAGTGGACCAAAGAACCAACTGTATAACAATCTGTTGTCCCATCGAGGGGCTAAGGGAAAACCAAGGTTTGTACATTCTAAATATACATTATTACAATCACATAACTGTCTGTCCCCGCCCATAAAAAATGGCACATCTTTCTTAAAAAATAAATAAATGTCACCTAAATTTCTTTTTTAATTTTTCTTTATTTGTAATTTTTTAGCCTTTAGCAAACAGAGCTAAAGATATTACAGGCGGCCCGGGATTGTGGGGGCCATTGTTATAGCCAGGTGTCACCTCCCCGATTCGGGTTGAGTGACAAATACCGTCTTCTCTCACAATAACTAACCATTGCACATTATTAATATAGGTCTCACTGGACACTAAATTTTTCTTCTGAAAACGCGGGTTGTGTTGGGTTAGGTATAGGTTAAGTGAATAGAAATGAGTTAAGCAATAATAAGTTACGGATTTGGGTTCTGCACAAAGTTTGTTAGGTCAAAGCTTCGCCCAGCAACATTCTCTCAGGGGTGTGATATGTTTCTCCTTTTAGAATAATAAATGATGAAAAACATGGCCACCAAAGTAATGACACGCACTATAGAAGCTCAAATATTATTGTCAGACGTTGCCAGATCCTGATTTGAAAAAAAAAACCCTGAAAATGGCCGGGGGCGGTCCATCGGGGACGCCTTATCTACATATAAGCCCCATGAGGGGGTCCAGGGGCAGAGACCCCGGCGGCTGAGGAGCCGGGGGCAGCGCCCCTGGATTTAGCATTTTTAAATCACCTAGAAAGTCAATCTGGCCAGTACAATTTCTTTGAAAAAAATACTTGAATTTCAAAAGCATGGTAATTTTTCGTTTGAAAATATGCTTTCTGTTACCAATTCATGTTTTCAAGATCATTATAGCTTTAAGTTCATAAGATGTCATGATAATCAAGGCTGATCAACATGCATGACATGATTGATGGGCTGACTTACATGCCCAGTCTAGCCTTGCCAGCTGATGGTTCTGTTAAAGTCTTCACAGCAGTGGCTTGAAAAACAGCTGGTAACTCTTGTGCATTTTTCAATGCCCTCCCTGTTTCTTTATATGTACATCTTTTTTTGCGTGACCATTTGATCCTTTGATCGCTTTCTTCGCCGACGATCCATAATTCGCGGGTTTCTACACCATGCCATGGTGACGGTCATGTTCAGTAGTACGCCAGTCCAGCTTGGTTCAGTTTCCTCATGTACTCTGATAAAAAAAAAAACGCCGTTGTCATCTTTCTCTTCCAACCATGACCAGTTCCATTTATTCTTTATCTTTCATTCTATCGCTTGTAAATCATCAGTCCGTTCAAGAACTTTCGATTTTTCCTACCGAAAGTATGTCGGCATAACCATGCATAACACACACATCGCGCGCGTCTCGCTGATCAACTCCTTACACAGAACCTGTAGGATGATCGCTTACGGTACCCGTCAAAAGATTTTCTTGTAGAATGGTACGGTATGGCGATCGAGTCGGAAACCAACGACACATGTAAATTTCGAGTTGCCAGAGGGGAGCGATATAGCACTAAATGCTCGTCGTCAAATCACACTTCATTTATTTTGGCTCACCAGACGACCGGAAAACCCGGTTTTTTGGAAACTTTACAAAACAAACAAAAAAACGGAAAAACCGGACAGTTTTTGGGGTTGTTAAAAAACCCGGATTTCCGGGAAAAACCGGAAAACTGGCATCTCTGTTTATTTATTTGTGAATGAGGTTAAGTATTTTGTCCTGAAAAAGTACTCAGTCTAATTGGAGAGCGGTAACAGCTGAAATCTATTCAGCTGCGCGACAATATAACAATGGTCCTGCACTCCCAGATGAAAGGGAATCTACACCGCATACCGGGCCGGTGATTGAATATCTTTTAACTCCATTGTTTGCTGAAGTCTATGTGCATCCACTAGTCACCGATATTGGGGAAATGAAATTGAAGTGACATTTTATTCTTTTTCAAGAAAATGTGCCAGCTTTATTTGTGGGAACAGACGATTATATGATTTTAATAATTTATTATGAATTTACACTTGGTTTTCCCCTAGCCCCCCGATGGAGACAACAAAACAACAGCATAGAAGGACATGTCCCACAGCCTATAACTATCAAACCAAAAATCCTTTAGCCCTAAGATTTCACAGGGTAAATAAGAAAAAATAGTAACTTTCTTCAGATACCAAAATTTTGACTACTTCCCATAAAATCTGGGGTTCTAGGGATGAGGCTATTAGTGATCAGGCAATGGCCCTTTAATTTAATGTTTCTACCCATTCCAAAGGAGCATGGAACCTTGAATTCAATCCTTCATAAATTCACACAAGAAAGTGATCATGGTCCGATTTTTCATATAGTGTTTTCTCTCTCACATGGAAGCATATCACCATAAAAACATCCGATTACAAATTTTGAGTTAAATCAGTTCTAGCCATTTGGATAGTAGAATCAAATCTGTGTACTAAATTGGCCCATAAGACAGTGTATTAGTTAATTTGATATATAATTTTGTTCATAACATCAAAAGGCAAAATTTCCCAGGTCCTAAATTTCACTGGGACATGAGAAAAACATTAACTTCCATCTGATACCAAAATTGAAATTTTGATGGAGTAAAGTGTGTGTGTGGGTGGGGGACGACAACATTGTCACTCATGTCATCCACCTTTATAATTTTATCTCTCATGAAATAGCACTCTAGAGTGTACACAAATGTGACCAGTAAATAATTGACCAATGGTTGCAATTTTCGTAGTAATCAAGTCCGTCAATTTCTTCTTATTTCACCGCTGTTCCCTTGTATTTGGTGAGGAAGTAAAATGGCCTTCAAATATGATTGTATGCAGAGGGCAACATCTAGGCCATTCAATATTGTGTACTGCATGTGTTTGGTTTTTACACACTGCCAACAACTTGGACATCTGTGAGATGCATGAAGGTCAAAGGGTAAATATCGGGGACACTATGATCAATTTACATAAAATCGGGGGAAGGGGTCACTTCATTCCGAGCATGCATGTGGAACTGTGTGTTTGGCAATTTGAGTTAGTATATTGCAACACTGTACTAATTGTAAGCATTGTTTTGTTCTTTCAAAAGCTCCATGTCAAAATCGGGTGAGTATTTTCATGAAACCAACAATTTACAATTTTTTTCTGCGAGTCAAATACACTGAAACCAATGAAAACTTCACAAAATTTGTAAAAAATCACACTTGTTAAGGCCATTCTCCAATATTTTAATGTTTTTCTTTATATACAGATATAAAGAATATTATACTAATCCAATAATCTTTCCAAATAATTTTAATTCTTTCACATCAAACTTCATTACTTTACCAGAAGAATATTTTTTTTGTTAAGTTTACATGGTTTCAGTGTTTCTAATGTTAGGCCTGTGATGATAAGCATTAGTGGCGTATGTGTTAGCACAGAGTACATACAAGACATCCGTGTTTTTGTATACATTTTTTTGCCTTAAAAAATTGTAATAAGCATAAACACATCAATTTAACTTGAACATGTTAAAATGAATTTTGATTATAAATTTAAGCAATGGCTGCTCTTGAATACCGGCAAATTTCACACCCAAACTTGTGGGAACTGATTATCTGTCTAAAAGACATGGAGATTAAGTTTAAAGGGGTTCCACTTCAATTAAATACTTGTGGTCCAAGTAAGAATTCTAACAGTTCGAAAATGGTGTGCCACCAGTAATTGCCTTGGAGGGGTGATGATATCCGGATAAATCATGGGGAAAAAGTCGACATCCAAAGTCTGTGTAATATAACTATTACACAGAAACATGTCACTATTTGTTTAGTTTGCCAATATGATGGTGTTTTACATGCAAATGCACACTTAAATAAACGGAAGGAGATGTCTTGCGGATAAGAATTTCTCTCAATTTGCACTTGATTGATGGTAGAACACCTGTCAAGAATGTTTTTAATGTTTATTGGTCAAAAAAAGAACAAAAGAAAACCCAAACTAGGTTTTGAACTTGCCTGATACCTTAAGACACTATCAGTGATTTATCCGAAAAGAGTGAAAATATTTGAAATTTCCAGGAATAGTTTAAAAATAAAGGATAATTCTGTAGAATTCTCATAAGTTTTTTCAACTGAAGAATTAACAGAAAGGAAGCAAATGGCAGTATTCAAATATACGAATCTCCATTGAGTTACGTGTTGTAGTAAGTGTCCGAATGGACAGTAATTACTAAAATTTCCGATTTCGTCCTTACTAGGTTGCTTCTGGTCCTATTATTTGACGGGTTTGGTAGGATACCTGTACTTGTTACAAACATGCAAAAATCTGATTTTTGATGATTTTTTTGATTTTCTGATTTATCAAATCACTGATAGTGCTTTTAATCGTCCCTATAGAAAAGCATGCTTTGATATTCTGTCATGCACGACAGAAAATGCAAAATCATCATCTGAATAATCTAATTACATAACGACGCCGTATTTAGCTTATTCACTTCAGGTGTGATCTAATGCATTGGTGAGCATTTCAAATATGCAAAAAAAACTCGGGTTCAAAAAAAAAATTGGGGGCGCTTCTTTCTGGAAATGTCCTTGTGTCTCTTCAAACAGATTTACAATAACTAAATCTTTTTTTGTTGTATCAATCACACCATCTCTTTCACAGAGTTGTTTTTAACAAAATATCTTGTGTGTTAATTCAATGGTGACTGCGACAGTTATGTTGACCTTTGCAGTCAAAAATGGGACTGGCAAGATTAACCACTGGTGGCGCACTTTATTTTGAATAGCGAGATTTGTAGCTCGTGGAATAAATTCAGTTTGTCTATGCTTGCTTGCTCAGCATGCAAGATTTGCAGACATCCAAGACATTCTAAAATGAATCTCATAAGGAAATACTGCCAGTGTTTTTACGACTGAGCCAAAATTGTAGATTGATCCAAGAATATTGACAACTCAGAGCTGGTGTGCTATTAATGAACACTTTGGCACATTTCTTTGAAATACTGAGTGTAGTTGATATTCTCTTGTCCGATACAGTTATATGACCAGAATGGCTATCCATAGATGTATTGGAATTGCTTTCTGTGCTGTATATCTTAAAGGTACAACAAGAGATTTCACATATCAGGTGTCCCTAAAAAATTGAAAGTACTGACTTTTGCCTTTGAAAGTACTGACTTGTCCTGTTTCTTTGGTACTAAAATTGTGAAATTTCTAATTTCGTATAGGAGCAAATACGAAATTCAGTGAAATGTTTGATATTGAAATATAAGCAAATCAAAATCGCCTTTTTCTCTCTCTTTTAAGACATTTCTGTAGCCAAATACAAGGTAAGAAATCTATTGAGTGTCTAGTCTATATGAAATTACTATTATGACATAATATTTGGGTGCCTCAAAAATCTCTTGTTGCACCTTTAAAATAACATCTAGTATATATGTTTTATTTTTTCATCTTATTGTTGCCTACACTTCATAGGATTCATTTTTATATACGCGGCTGGATTCTTACTCAGATGGTGAGCTATAAGCAGTTACTGCACAGTACACACTGGCCCAGTTACGATGCAGTAGCTGCAAAATTGGTGCAACTTTGTAAAATAAACCTCTGTCAATATCAGTGTATATAATATGCATGGCGAATCCAACTCATTGCTGTGGCTTTGCTTAATTTGTAATACTTTCTAACAAATTCTAAAAAAAAATGTTACAGGAATCTTTAGATCAAGTTAAAAAAAAAGATTGTGTCATTTCCTGTCAGTGCTATCAATGTAACATTGTGGCCTGCTGTAGCATTATGGCTCAGTGATATGGCCTACTTTGAACTTTACATCAAAAGTGACTAGGCTAGATGAAAAGTACATAGAATAAATAAGTGAATATTTTTACAGCTTTCCATGAAAACCCTGTCATAGTTTGCAGTGAGGGGTGGATTTAATTTTTTTCTGTACTGGCCCGTGGGCCAGTGAACTAGGAAACCTACTGGCCCTGCCATTAACTAACTGGCCCAACCATTTTCCACGCTATGGTCATGAATTTCTTGCTTACGCCAACCTTTGATAATTGGCCTAAATGTGAAAAATACAATAGGCCCTATGTTTGAGCCCTCATACCTGAGGAGCTCTCAACTTAGGGTTGGGGTGTGCATCGCAAAGCTCCAAACTTGATTTTTAAAATAAATTTGGTCTTGTTTTTTTTCAATACATGGACTTGGGAACTGCATTTTAGGTCAAATTAGAGGTTGAGGAGATTGATGAACTGGCAAATTTCCCCATGGAGCTAAAATCTGTGAGTTTTGTGGCATCTAAAGAACTGCAAAAGAGGTGCCGAACCCAGGATCTCGAACGACTCACATACCTTTTTTCCGCCGACATTTCAGATCAGAGCCCCGAACCCCTCCTCCTACGGGGCCTCAGTATCTGTGTCTATTTTTCCTTTTTTTTTGCTGTTATTTACCCTCAAATTTTCAAAACCACCTACATTTGTAGTTTTACACAAAATTATAAGTGATAATGTGGACAAAATCACTCCTCATGTTCACAAACAAATTTTGCTCAGGCTTCACTGGGGGAGATAGCTGGAGATAACCCAGGTCTGTTTTTCTTTTCATACCTTGCCTTTCATCTTTTTATTACTAGGGCGTCTTTGCTACTTCCTGTTTCTTTGGTGCCCCACTGCAATTGGTTAAGAAATGCTTCATTCCGCTGGGAATTCTTAGTGTAACGGCCGCGAAAGCAGCCGTGTACGTGCGCTGTTATAAATATGTTTGTAATTAGATCAGAACTTTGCTTGAACACAACTCATGTCGTGCTTAGAACCTCCTTGGCCCTCGTCCTATGCACACATAAAACACCATGATTGAAAGAAGGGACTAACACATCCGTCTGTGTTAGAGAAGTTGTGCCTGTGGGAGTCGGCACTGAATTAGTGACCGATCTTTGAAAAAGCGCAAATACATTAAGATATTCAAATAAACTCCGAAGCATTCTGAGGATAATTCACATGGAAGTAAAACTGGAATTTATTACAAGACCTACCAACCTACATTTCCTGAAAATCCAAATTGGCCCGACGGGCCAGCTCATTTGACTGCTTACTGGCCCCGACGTGATTTACTGTAGTCCAATAATGTATGATTTGACCCCCACAAATTGCAACAGAAACAATTGTGGTGTTAATATACTCTGAAATAGTCCAAAAATAAATAATATAAGTCTAACTACCAAAATCAACCAAGTGACATGTCAATAAGGGGGTCAACGTTTGTACAAGGGGGAAAAATTGAATTGTTCGAATTGATTTAAAAATGAATTTAAACCATCTTTATTTGGTCTTCCTTCCTAAGGTTTACACAAAGATTTAGGTTTGCCTAATCTAACGCGTTTAGTTTAGTACAATAGCTCATAACAGTTCAGGTCTCCTGGGGTAAATTCAATCGATGGTGCGAATTTGATCGGACTGGTTGTAACTGTTAAAAAAATTTGCCCACTAGATCAGTAAATGTAATAGATTCTTGTTTGAACTTTCTAATAAGAATTACAGAGCTCTTAGCTAGTGGACCTCCCATAGCCCTGTATAGCCCCCATTCCATTTTGTCGTTCCAATTATGCAACGATATTGATAGATGGTGCAACCAGTATATTTCGGGCTGCTTTACATTAGACGAACAATTTGACACCATTTTTAATAACGAACGGATTAGCTGAAAATTTACCCCCATTGGGACCTTGACCTATTTTGACTCATAACTATTGAACTACACACCCGCAGATATGGCAAACTATAACCTTTTTTTAATCCTGAAATGTAACTACACGTTGGCATACTTTTCGACGCGTTTTGATACTTTTCATTTTGACACCCTGTATAATAAACCTTACCCCCTTATACAAATATCTGTTCCACTCCTGTGATTTCGTAGACTTTTGATGTTGTTTTTTATAGTTATCCTCAATACAATTCTTTTGGAATTGTTTCTTTTGCAATTAGTGTTGGTTTAAGGCAGCATTCCACTCTATTTGACTGGCCTACTGGCCGCGGGCCAGTGCTACATCGAGCCTGTTTGCAGTTCAGGAACAGAGTAAATTAAAAGACATCAAACCCAAATTTTCTGTACTGTAAATGATTGGTTGAGTGTAACCATTGACCATGGAGATCAAAATATGTTTCAAATAATAAAATATCCCTATTTAAAATAATTAGCCTTTAAAGTTGTCAAACATATTCATCTGCCTGCTCTGCCCGTTTAAAAGCCAACATAATACCAAAATGATCACACATTTAATTTATTGAGAGTTTTATTGAGGGTAGCAAAAGTTCAGTTAACAGAACACTGCTTTCCCACACAAGGTCTTCTGCCAATATAGAATACAATCTTCCTATTCCCGACGATGGCAAAACCACAAGCAAAGAGGTTAGTAGCATGCTACTTTTAAACCCACTCATCTGGCATGTGTAATATTTGTAAGCTGTGACTAACTGACATGGTACACCATGTCATGCATGCACTGAGAGTCTTCTTTTTGTCCTTCGAATCTCTTGAGTTCTATTCAATTTCCAGCATCCTATTGGGTGAATAGTGAACGCTGTTGCAGTCAAGGAATCCCAATCGTAAGATCTACCTTCAACCTCAAGACGGTACCTACGACAAATATTAACAAGAGTTCAGGTGCGTGAGAATATATGCTTCTCATGTGATGCATCATCTCCTTTAACCACTCCAAGTGGGGGACCCAAACAATGGTGTCTTCTCTCACTAGGGGCAAATCACTAAAACAAAGAAAATCCCACATAAATTCCAGGTACAGGACTGAATAACTTTAACACATATTCTAGCTGCCCACCAAGATGCTGACTGATGGTACAAATTATGCAGACTTCTGATATGAATTATTAAAACTTTTAAATTTGTTTTAATACGAAATTTGATAAGAATAACATAAATTTTCCTTCCTGATTATTCTCTGTAATATGTTGGGTAAGGCATCGTTACCTGTATATGTCGGTAAATCTGCATAATTTTGAAACTGTAATCATTCCATGGGTGACAAGGTTTTCCATACTTACCACTCGGTGTGACTTTACAGGTGTGTCTTCTCTGTTCGCTCGGATGGGCATGTTAAGTACTATTACCAGAACAGATCCTAGGGTGGTTCCTACAATCCAGATGCACGGTTATGTTACGGACTCTGTCAATGCAAGAAATTGCTTCGAAGTTAGCCACACCTGAACTCCTTTTCCAGTAACTCTATACCACATCTTGTCATGCGAGTACAATGTCTTAAAAGTTGAATAGCTGCAATTTGTCAGAATATTCCCATCCAACATACCATTAAATGCCAAGTCTTTGGTTAGTGGCTCTTTCTAGTGGTTCTTCCGGGCAACAAAGTTCTTTGAAGAACCATTTCAATAGCCACAGACTCAGACGCTGAATTGAGTTATCCTAACACCACATATCAGCTATCAACATTTCACATGGCACTATTGTACTTACGACCTCCACACATTCACACGGTGATCTGTTATTTGCTACATACGCCATCCTGCCACTTGTACAATTGAGGCATCTTCGAAGTTTTACGTTTGTTACCATGGAATAAAAAACTACAACCAAATCTTCCCTGAGAAATTGGAGTTCATCTTCAAGCAGTCCACTAAAGTTAAACAAACATGATCTGAAGCAAGATTTATTGTAGTTCTTGATCAAGTGTTTACTATTACTTTTCAAATTGGCTTTATTGCAAACACATAATCAAGGTTTAGTGCAGAAAGGAAGGCCCCATCTGCAATAGCTGGAATTTTTTGCAGTTTGTGTTCGTATCAAAGTTTTAACCCTGGGCCCAATTCTAACAACCTGGCAGCTATTGCAGATGGGGCCGTTTGCCCTACACCCTTGAAATGGTGAGACCTTTCTTTACATATTGTTGTAAGATTTTTGTATTTTTTTAAGGCTTGATATAATGTTTCAGCAGATGAAAACGATTCTCTCACAGTGGGAAAAGGTGGCATGAGAATATTAAAAGAAATTCTTCTGCTTCAAGTCACAGACACTTTTGCTTAGGTTCATTGTATTATTGGGGGAAGAGGTTTGTGAATGATATGAAGTCAAACAAGAGAACAAATTAACTTTTCACCTACTAGAGAGCATGATGGTGAAATTGTAGGAATGCATTACTATTGCATTCAATTTCCTATGAGATCTGTATTCTGTTCCAGAAATTGCATTGAAAGAGCTTTCATCATCATCATCTTTTTTTTTTAAAGAATTCACCGCAATATTGTAAAGCACCCTGTAGCTTTGAGATTTATTTTTATCATTTCTCATGTCATTTTCTAGGAAGATTATATGATTTTGGTTCAAAAAAGAATTGCTTAAAAGGATATAATTGCTTAAAATGTAATTGCTATTTTGTTGTTTTTTTGAAAGAGAATTGAAGTAAAACTGGGACCAATCACCCAATACTACTTTTAATGAAAGTTTTATATAAAATATAACCCATAGAAGCTCCATTCCAAGGTGCAATAAAAACCACTGAGCAACAACTGCGTCCCCGCCCACACTGCACAATTCGCAAAAAATATTGGGCATCGGTTTATGAACTCTTCAAGCAACATTGTCTTTTTATTAGTTTGAAGCCATTTTAACTATTTTAGTCAAGTCAACACTTCTTCCATAATAATTTGGATTACCTTTTCAATTTGATAAACAAAAATATCAGGAAATATCAGACCACCCCTTTCAACACAGTATTTCGGCCACACAACGTTGCACACCCTCTAAAACAATCTTGACAGCAAATGTCACGCTCTTTCTGGTCCTTGAGTAAAGCTGTACATTATCACCCTTACTTGTTATTAATAAAACGCTCTCCAATTATACCCATCTGAGGACATTTCTGGGATTATTCAGTATGTTTGATAGTTAATCTCTCCTTTTTATACCAGCATTAAAAGCATTATGAGTGAATTGCTAATTAAAAAATCACAAAAATCGATTTTTGTATGTCTGTAACAAGTACAGATATTCTAACATTCCTCAAGTGATAAGACCAAAAGCACCCTGGTAAGGACAAATCTGATATTTAGTCTTACTCTCCATAATGGACACTTACAACAATGGAGATGCCAGATCTCTTTTGACACTGCGTTTTTCTTCTTTTTTCTTCTGTCAATTCTTCAGCTAGAAAAGTAACTTATGAAATATTCCACAACTTATCCTTCACGTTTATGCTATTCCTGACTTACTGCACAATTCAAAACAAAATTGACTGATAGGGGGGGTCTAAGTTTTCAGTTATAGAGCCATATTAAATATTCAATTTCAACTGACGTACTAAGTACTTTCTTTCTATCAACTGACTTGTCCCCTGCATTTAAAATTATCTTAACTAAACTTGCATTTTTGTTGTGTGTCTTTCATTATTTCTTTGGTCATAAGCATGGCATGCCAGCATGCATTTCAAATGACTAGCATGTGAGTTCCTTGCTAGAGCCAAGAGTGTGAACTGCTTTTGGAATCAGTGTAATCATGACTGGATGCAGTGGTGCAAGGGTACTTAGTTTTCATATCAATGCATCAGACTTAAAGAGACATGAGATTTCCAGAAAGCGCCCCCAATTTTTGTCGAACCCCAGTTTTTTGCATATTTGGAATGCTTACCAATGTATTAGATCACACCTGAAATGAATAAGCCGAATATGCCGTCTTTATGTAGTAAGATGATGATTTAGTACTTTCTGTCGTGCATGACAGAAAGTCAAAGCACGGTGTTCTATGGGGACGATTACGATAACAGGCAAGTTCAAAACAAGGTTTGCGTTTTCTTTTGTACTTGTTTGTTTCAATAAGTTTGAAACGTCTCCGTAGGTGGGTATACAACCGTTTCATGCAAATTGAGAGAATTCGTATCCTCAAAAAATCTCCTCCTGTCACTTTAAATGACACTCCCATGGCAAAGTTAGCGTTAACATGAAGATTAAATTGCTTGAGCTGCTTTTTGGTTGGTAATAAATATTTTAATATATGAGAAGTCCTCAGGTCTGACGGTTTTGTATGATCTGTCTGCCACATCTGGGCATCGATGTGGTCCCAATGCAACAGGACTAATCCGTCCACAACTAGGTCTAGGACCACATCTTTTTGACTCGTCTAATGGTAGCTAGCTATTCAAAATTTTTTTATTTCAATTGGTGACCTGGTGAGGTTTTTGTTTTGCATTGCTCACTCTTTCTCACTCTAAAAATTATAGCAAAGGAAATAAAATCATTGTGCCTGGAGAAGATTCGACCAACGACCTATGGATTCAGAGATGAGTGCCTATAAGCCATCTTCTCACTCATAAATTTAGCAAAGGAACAAAAATCATGTGCCTGGAGGAAGATTCGAACCCACGACCTTTTGATCACAAGATGAGCGCCTATAACCTATAGACGCCACACCATCCAATCTGAGCCAGCAGAAATTCACTCTTTTGTAATACTTACATTACATTAAGTCCAAGGGGGTCCAACCTTTTACGCAAGGGGCCGCATGGTTGAATCCACACTACTGCGGGCCCAACAAGTAATAAGGGCTCTCAGTTGATGATAAGTATGGATGTAGTACCCATATCCACATCAATATTTGCCAAAAAAAGGAACCCATAGCAATACCAGAGATGCAGATTTTGAGTCAAATTTAACACAAATTTTTTCCTTTTTTGTTGACCTTTTTTGCAAATTTTGAAAAATTGGGGCTTCATTTTGAGGAAATTGGACTAATTTTTCCATAATTTTAAGAATATTTTGGTTTTAGATTGATGAAATTGGACTAATTATCCAACAATGTTTAAAAAGTTTGGTTTCAGATTGAGAAAATTGAATTCAAATGACATTTTTTTTACAAATCTATCTATTAAGATCTATTTTATTTTCTAAGAAGTACCTCGTGGGCCGCATGAGAGCTCTTAGAGGGCCGCAAATGGCCCGCGGGCTGCAGGTTGGACACCCCTGCATTAATGGAATAAAGTGCACGCATAATCAAAAATAGTGCCGCTATGAGACGAGTCGAAAAGGTGTGGTCCTGGAACACAAGTTGCGGACGGAATAAGTCGTCTGCGTCCTACAGCCAATTGAAGTACAGATTTGTGATGACCAATGTTTCTGGTAATGCCAAGTGTGACACAGAGGATGATCAAAACATCAAACTTCAATCTTGACGTAGGTGTAGACAGATCTATGAAGGAATGCCCACAACCACCATAACACATAAGCTAAACTACAACAACCCCACTCAAAGAGCACAGCACATTTTTGTGGCACCAAACAGTGTTTCTAGATTATATACACAAAGCATATCAAAAGGTAATCCTTGCTGTTCAAGTCAATTTTGAGTTATGGGTGGTGGAAGTTAGAAACCTTGAAAATTGTTCAGTCTGGTGATTGATTTTCTGATTTTGCATGAAACTGGTTCCCTTAAAATTCATCCCGATTTGGGTTGGCTACATAATTTTATTTTTTTTGTTAAAACAGAAAGCAGTAAATTTCAGCCAACCAGGAAAGATGTATTTAAATATAAGACATTGCTCTTTATGAGAATACATGACAAGAATATGACCACTTAACTCTTTCTTATTTAATTTTACAAAATATTTACACATTTTCATTTTTGACAAAAGGTTGCACCATGCTCCTGTTTATAACTCAAAAACTGAAACCCCTATAGCAACAAATTTGGTTTTCTTCTGATAGCAATAACTTGGTTGTCATTGTTTGGGCAAAGATGTACCTTTTGAAAAAGTGTTACAGAGTTACAATGTACTTCCCACTCATGACTGCTGAGATGCTTACGTAACGCTAGGCTATATCATTTGCACTCAGCAAACCATATCGTGGCAATGCTTCACAAACTGATTCTCAGCAAGTTGGGTGGTTCTTTCAGAATCATTAGTATTGATTTGAAAATTAAGTACCCTGACTAGTCTGAGTATCCATTAAGGCTTTGGTAGTTGAACTCCAATCAATTTGCCCCTATGATGGTGAAATATATTTTACTTGGGTGAATTGTGTATTTTATACTGAAGTCCATGTGAATAAGTGAATGGTGCTGATGTGCATTTTTTCCTTATGATCTTTCAGTGTTGGCATGAAAAAAATGCAGTGGCAACAGTGATTCTAGTTTATTTCAACCATTTGTTTGGAAATGCATACATGAGATGGCATTTATTCAAAATACTCTGTAGAAGCATGTACAACAGCAATAACCCCGGTTTTATTTTCATTTGAAGTATTAAGGGTAGCTACAAGGGTTGTTTTGAAAGTTTTTATTTCCTAAAATGTCAATAACATTAAGAAACAGCATTTCAACCTTTAAGCCAAAATGGTCTAACTAATAATGCACACAAAAAGTTGTAATTACTAAGCAGACAACTTGTTTAATTTTAGCTTTGAAAATGTAACAGTAAACAAAGAGAAGTAGTTAATTAGTCTGCTGACACACAATTCTGACATAGACTGCTGACACACTGTTCTGACACCACTTTATGAAACAGACTGATAGAAAAGCCTCACTCTTGTCCATGGCATATTCATTTTCAAACTTAGTTCTACTGAGGGATATATCTGATAATTGATGGAGGTCGCTGCCATCACCCATAAATTCATACAAAAAATGTTCCAATGGTTGCTAATTTGGTATTATGGGTATTCTCTGAACTATTCATACTAAAACAAGTACCAACATCCCACACCATGATGTCATCATGATGATACAAAAAGCTGACTATACTTTGTTCATCAACTAATAGGCAAAAATGATTCGGCTTTTGTTTATTCGGGCATTAAAGTAATTCCATTTTAGACAAGATTACTAGCATGACCAAGTACATTTTTTGTCACTTGCCAATGCTAATGATTAAGTGAGAGGAACAAAAATAACTTACTTTAAAATATAGCATTTACATATAGGTCTATGCTTAAATTGTGTGTTATTTACTTAATTCATTGTACAATCTTGTAAATGACATAACATGGTGAAAAATATGCTGTCTGTTTAATGACCCCCTGTTCAGAATTGATGAAAACCCTGTTATGAAATAATTCTTGATTTCTGTATGTGTTTCACTAATGGAAAGTAGGTTTCCTTGAACATAATTTATTTTCTATGATTGCTTTTGCTAAACTTAATTCAAAACTAATCAAATCTATCTTGCTAGTAATGATTAAGCCATGGGATAGCTATTTTTATCCTTTTTGGCCCAATTTTGACCTGTGACCTCACAACTGCAGGTCACAAGGTCAGCAGTGAGTTACTTTGAAGGCAAACATGATTACATTGGTGTTTATCATTTCAGCATATTTAGGTTTGTCTCAATTTTCACCTTTGACCCCACGTCCACATGGTCACAGAAAGGGGTCATAATTGGAGACACTATTGATTCTTTGAGAAAGACATGTAGAATGGTATCACCATTGTTAGCAATAAAGCATTCTTAGCTTGGCCTTATTTGACCTTTGACCTTGAAACTCTACAGCCAAAAGTTACCAATATAAATTTGAAGCTGAATTCATACTAGTCAATTGAAACAAACAGCATGTCCCTTATTCGATATATGTAATGTCACTCACACATAGGCAGTGAGATAAAATGTCACAACATGCTTGGAATGCATCAATTTACTGCATGCTGCAGTAGTTTTAGAGTTCTCATCAATGTATTATGCTCATGGAGCATTAATTGTTTATTTGCATTGTTTGTTTCTTTGCATTAATTGTTTCTTTGCATTAACCCCTGGCAGCTCACCTCTCACTGTGTGGGTGCGATACTCTTTGCAACACAGTGGTCTGGAGTTCAATTCCCTTTTAGGACCTTTGTGCAAAATAAGACTTTGTGAGATACCTTTATTCTCCTTGACTGCCCCAACAGCAAACAGCACTGATAAGAACTCTGATATGCATAGCTTAGAAATAACATGATCTCAATGTGCAGTGTTAATTTGAATTTAGATTTTTTAATTTTGTGATGAGTTTTAAAATGAGTTAATTTGAAATCATGCTGATATTAATTGAAATGCATGTAAGTCATAGATGCATTAATAATAAGCATAATGCCACAGACACAGTTGATTTTCCATTATTTGTCTTCTCAACTGATAATGTTAAAACCTCTGGAACAAAATCAAACTTAACTGCTTTAAGAGGTTATAGCTATAACTTGTAAAGTCCTACTTTTAAATTGGTAATACAAAAACAATGGATAAATGCAGGGGTGATTAATTGAAAACTTTATCACTCATCATGTTAATTAAGTCTAGCAAACCACATTTAATAGCAGATTTGATTTCAAATGTCTTTTTTAATGAAATCCACCGAAGCATAGTTACTTGCAAATCTGCTGCTGCAGAATCAATCTTGGTAGAAAAGCATATTGTTAAGTATACTTCCAAAAAGATTGGTCAATTTATTTTAAGAAGCCATTATAAAAAAATTGGTATTTGCTATTTGTTTTGCTGTGATGGTATTATGTTAGGTTTTCAGTTGTGCAAATGTTAATATACAAAATGCCGATGTCATCAATAAAATCACATAACCAATCATACTTGACTTCAGTGAATCGGACGACAAACTCCTGGTCAGCTTGGCCATCATCCCTGTTAATATGTAACCATGGCAATGCATGCATGTTATATACTTACACAACATAAGAAAAGAGACTTGATATACATTGTAGAAGAAAAAAAGATTTTAAGAATACAACTCACTTTTAAGAAGAGAACATTTTCTACAAAAGTTAAGATCCCGGTAACCATGACGATCACTGTTGCTATGGATACACAACATTCAACTGGCAGAAATATCTTCACGTCAGAGATTAGCATGCCTAGTCAGCTTGTAAAAAATCCACTGAAATTTGTTCTCAATTTGGCAACTCACTCTTTATCAAAATCATTTACAAATAATTGCAAATAGTAATGCTGCATTTTACATTGCTTTTACAACTAAACAAATATTTGAGTTTTGATATATCGTAATTAGTGGTTATTAAATTAATAGCCACTACCCTAATTGACATCAGAAATGCTAAGGAATTAAGATCACTTGAGGTAATTTTAGAAAGCATCAAATGGTGTCTTTTTAATATTTTAACACATGAATAAAATTACAAACAAGTTACCTCCATAATCTTCATACTTGAATTGGTATAAAGCTGAAGTGTTAAATAAAGCAGATTGTGTTCCTTCAATATTGGTTTGTCAAGATATGTAAAATGCATAATTGCTTCCATGTTCTTTTACCTCCACCGTGGCATAAACTTTACCTTTCTTCTAAACATTGGTTTTTCAGATTTTGTTTTCAACCTCACAACTCCAATCATAACAAATAAGGTATATTTACCAATCTGAGTTGCCAGATATAAGAAAACCGATTTCAGGGATTTTTATAACCAAACCGACACTACCCATTCTTCTTACCTGCGGTTTCAATTGAGCATTCTTTGCGGACCACAGGCATTGCAACTGGCAATGCAACTGCAGCGACAGCAGAACTAACGGCTAATAAAAATGTCAAACCAAATCCATATCAACATTGGGCTAAATTTCTTTTGTTGTTAAAAAATACAATTGTATAGTAGTGACCCCAAAAAACCTCAAGAATTTAATTTCATAAATACTTAATTTTACATTTGCTATTTCATAGTAAAGAAGGGGAAATAGTTATGCAGGCCTTCTTTAAGGAACAATGATATGAGGCTAGAAAACCAAGAAGCAATTGATTCAAGCTAAATGGGCCATTTCATTTGAAATTGTTATTATGACTGTGGATTGGAAGCCAAGAAGCAATTGATTCAAGCTAAATGGGCCATTTCATTTGAAATTGTTATTATCACTGTGGATTGGTTTAAGTCTTCAACAGTGAGAAGGTGGATTTCAATTGGGCAAGGCCTAAAAAGAAAAAAATGTCAGTTTGCTGTAACAGAGGACAAATATTACGGTCGGTTGGTCGTCTTTAGATGAACTGTTTTACTCTAATACAACTTGTTACTTTTTAAAGCTTTTTTCAATGACATGGCAAAGATCTTTATTTTACTTGTTGTAGTTGTTTTGTTGTCTAGGTTCCATGTTTTTTCATCTTTGTGTTGGTAAAAAAAAATTGTAAATGAAAATCATGGGTTGGCAGACTTATTTCGTGCTTATTTGCATAAAAAAATTGAGTCCGCAGGTTTTTCCTAGAGTCAGTAAGGTTACAGCAAACAAACTTTTTTGGCCTCTGTTGAAGATTCAAGTAAAGTCTACCACAGGGGGAGTACAGATCCAAATGGAACAGCCCAGGTTGGGCAAGTACAAGGCTCTATGCTAACAGGAATTGTTCTCAAGTTTACTACACTGTCCATCTTGTTCATTCATGGACTAAAGCAGGAGTAGATCTCAATCAATTTATGATCATACAAGGCATTTTAGAGTCATAACATGACAATGTCAAACTAGAAGTCAAGTGAGCTGAAGTAAGCAGTAAGGTATAGTACGCTAGCGGAAGCAATCGGTTTGCTGATGCTCTACAGATTGTCTTCCGTCTCCAATACTCATGGACCGAAGCACTGACAGAATCAGAAAAGAACTATCTCACAGGCAACTTTCTTCAAGAGAATCATAATGAAGTTTTGGCAAAGAAAAGATGAAGAAACAGTATATGATTTTCAGAAACGATAGGCGAGATGAATAGAATAATAAAGTACGGTACCATGGTGTCCGGCCGTTGCGTGCACTTTCTCTAAAGCTTCCATCGACATCATTCATAGAACAAAAACAATGCAAACAGAATCGTTACAGTCAACACAGGTTTTGCCTTTGTAAATGCTCCTTCCCAGAAGTATAATGCATAATGAACACTGTGCAGGGTTCCCGCTCAGACATGTTTATGGGGTACGTGATACAATTTTGACAATTAGGGCACAATTGAAGATTACCTACTTTACTTTCTTTGCATCCGCTTAAATGCACTGAAATTTAGTTCAAAATGGGGGTTGATTTCACTTTATATGTTTGAGAATGATAGCTTGCAAGTACAATTTCAAATGTTTGAGAGGGATGCAAGTTACAGACACTATCAGTGATTTATCTGAAAGAGTAAAAATCTATTAAATTTTGCAGGAATAGCTTAAAGTGAAGGATAAGTCTGAAAAATTCTCATGAGTTACTTTTTCCAACTGACAAATTTACAGAAAAAGGAAGAAAACGGCAGTGTTCAAAGATATGAATCTCCATCCAATTACGTGTTGTAGTAAGTGTCTATACGGACAGTGATGCCTAAAACTTCTGATTTTGTCCTTATTAGGTTGCTTCCGGTCCTATCATTTGCAGGGTATGTTAGGATACCTGTACTTGTTACAAACATGCAAAAATCTGATTTTTTATTTTTTTGATTTTCTGATTTAGCAAATCACTGATAGTGCCTTTAATTAATTTGCTATTCATTTCCAAAAATGATTTTTTGATCATTTAAACATTTTACTTGGCTAGCTCCAAGTAGGGGTGCTTGAAATGGCTAAGATCATGTTCATAAATTTCAATGTGGAGAGTTTTACAGTTTTGTTGATCCTTGAAATCTTTGATGCAGTTATTATTGGGAGATGCATACTTCCATGTTCTGACCAATTTGAAAAACATGCATTTTGGGTACAATCAAATTGAGATGAAAATAATTGAATCTTGTTAAAAATCACAGCAATTTGACAAATCTGCATTGACATCAAATTGGAAGTTGTTTACCTGGGGCTATCACAATGACGCAATCATCGCGAGCCTGAGCTGCAATTTAACTAGTCTTCATCATGTGACCTCAAGTCTCATGTCAAGCCAACAGACAATTAATTTAATCTATCATAAATTAACACTAAGGGGTCCATGTGGACCCAAGATTTTGTTTTTCACGTGCCATGTTTTAACGCTGATTAGACTATCATTTGCGAGAAAATTGAAATTTCATATTTTGTGAAAATGTGCCATTGCCGCTTTAAATCATACGGGAGTTAACTTTTTAAAATTTTTATTTCAGCAATGTAAAATGTATTAGTTCTATTATGAGCCAAATTTTATGTAAAAAGTCCTTTGGGAAAATGGTTTTTCATTTTTCAGTGGAAACATTTTGTGCACAACATAAAAACTTATTTTCATTTTTTCCTGTTGTTTGGTCATGTCGATGTACCCCATCAATCACCAGAGTTTGGTAAAAAATTCCAATGGCAAAGTGGTTTTCAGAGGGGGTCCACATGAGCCCTTCCCCTTTACACACCAACAGGAGTGCACAAGACCTTATACACTTAAGTGTTAAAGGTGGTTGTTCCGATTTATGTGTATTGTGTTCTCTACTTGATATGAGAGCCTAGCCCTTGCACATACACCCCATCAAGTACCGTGGGAAACAAACTTGCGGTTTTTATGGTAGACGTAATAATGCATGTTGCAAAGCCCTATTCAATACTGTGATATTAAAAGTGGTTAACCACTAAAACGGCGGTTTTTTGTTTATATCTTGGGAATGAAATGGATTCGAGGGCTCAAATTTCAGGACGACAATGAGAAAAATACGGCCTTTCATCTGATATCAAAATCGATACTACTTCCGGGTAAATCAGGGGGGTCCCAAAGACGATCGGAACACGCACCTTTAAGGCGGCAATTAGTAAATGAAAGTTGAATTAATCTCTTTAACAGTATTCTTTTATTTCAGTTCTGAGAACAGCATACTCTTTTATGCCTTGTTTTTGGAAAAGTATTGTCTTTCATGCCTAGTTCTTGGAACTGTATGATATTTTATTGCATTGTTAATAATAATACACAGGCTTTTATAAGTGATATTTCTAAAAGATCACAGTGCTGTTGCCTATTATTACTATGCTGCCCTCAGGAAATCGGCACAATTGTTTCACTTCACCTAGGCAGGCAGCTGGATAGAAGCTAGCTTACCCAAATAACACTTGGGTTGATGAGGCAGATAAGACAAACTGCCTTGCCAAGAGCTCAAAATGGTAGCCACAACAGGGCTCCCACTCACAAACTTCAGATCATTCACGAGTTGGCCATCGCATCCACTGGACCAAACGTGTTCTTGGAAGAGTATCATCTTTTACGCCTGGTTCTTGGATCAGAAGAATCTTTAAGCTTTGCATGAAAACTTGGACAAGCATGAGTTTTGTAAGGTTTAATTTAAACAGGCTTGCAGTATTTGGAACAAATGATAAAAAGAGAAATCAAATTGTCAGGCTCTGAATCAAATTTTGGAACAATTGCATATAAAAATGAGGATGTAGTTAATTGAGAGTAATGTGTTAGTAACAGCAATGGGCTGTAGCGATGTGGAAGTAATTTATATTAAAAAATAAGGCATGCGGCCGATTGCGTTATTGTGAATCATGGCGGAACTTAACCAGCCGGCCTCCAGGCAAACACTTACCAAAGAGCATGGGAACCTCAGTTCTCGAGGTGGAGGAATCACGGTCGCACCAATTCGCAGATGTTTGGCCAGATATGCCAAAATGGGAAGAAACAGATTTAAACTAAGTAGGAGCTAGAAAACAACTTTGCCAGCAAACACTTTCATACGTTGACCCCCACTGACTAGTTCTCCATAACATCATAATCACATAATCAAAATTTTAAAAGTATTACAGAACAGCATCCTCAAGACACTGTTTTGAATTCTGAGGGTCAAGTCCTTTGAATGCTAATATTGTATTCTCCTATCCAAATTGGGCTGAACCATTCATGAAAGAAATTAATTTTCTAATTACTTTGGTGAATGAAAATGGCTAAACTGTACCACTGGAAAAGAGACATTGGCTTCACAGCTGTACCCTAGTCTGACACCAAACATTTTATCAATGCACCAAGTAGTCCGAAGAAGGACTATGAGAGTAAGATAGGACACTACCACTCAGACAGGCAAGCAATTCATCATTTTGATAACATAGTCAAACAACAGTAAATAAGAACAACAACAAGCAGCTTATTTATAGAGTTGCAAGTGGACTGTTTTTGTATGTCTAAGTGTGTTTATAAACAATATGCCACATTGGTACCTATGGAAGGCATAAATTACAAGGTTTAGAAAACCGGGCGTATGCAGATGCGGTAATATAGTGAGAGCGCCCATGCCCAGCTGTGTTCAGAAATGTGACCGCATAAGTTCAAAGTCAACTCAATCGATATCGGTCACATTCCTGAACAGCAGCTGGGTTGGGCATTCTCATTACATCAACACATCTGCATACACTCGGTTTTCTAAATCTTGTAAGTAAAATTGAATACATGCCTCCCATATGGGGTACTGAATTTATGTGGAAGTCATTCATGGTCAAGTCATGATTCACTATTCAGCGAGTGCATCAGTGCAAACACTGATGCTCAATACAGTAGACTTTGGTTGGGCAAAGAACTGCACAACAAATTGACTTAATGTCTGCAATATTCCACAACCATGCCTACTTGTACCCAGTATTTTTCTTGTTGCCTTCTGGCATGGAGCTCTATGGCTGGTAATCTCAAAGAGTCTAATATCAAACCCAGATTTTAATCAGAGTTAGTTCATCATAAATGAGCTTTTTCATACTCATGGATGTTACTTCACACTTTAGACTATGTTGAAAGAATAAAGGTCCCTTTATGAAGGACTAACTCCAGTTTAAACCTTGGTTTAAAGGTGCAACGAGAGATTTCAAAATATGAGGTGTCCTTAAAAAATCAAAGTACTGATTTTTGCCCTGATGCAAAGCTTTCCATCAAGAATATCCCCATCGGAAAGGATTAAGCTGAGAAATGTTTCTTTGGTACACAAATTATATATTTCTAATTTTGTATAGGAGCAAATATGAAATTCAGCCTATGTTTTATATTGAAATATAAGCAAATCAAAATCGCCTTTTCTCTATTTTAAGACATTTCTGTAGCCAAATACAAGGTAAGAAATCTATTGAGTGTCTGACCTATATGAAATTACTATTATGACACAATACTTGGGTGCCTCAAAATCTCTCATTGCACCTTTAAAATTAGACCCCTCGAAGAATACCAATCACGAGCCATTGCATTGACGGGGAAAAGATGTTGTGCACATCCAATGCTGATATTGTGTTCGCTTTCTAGAAACTTGCATTAACAGAGAGAATTGAAGATTAAGCTTCTCTGGTAGCCATAGTTAGCTACTCAACAGAAAGGGCAAGCAGCATCATTACCCGACTATACTTCGTCCGGCCTGAACTAAGGAGTGACGTCAGAGCTTTCACGCAGTCTTAAACATGCGAATTGCAGTAAGGCGCAGCTGTAATAGTAAGCATACAAAGTTGGCGTGTGCGATACGCATGCACAATAGCTGCGCTAAAGCTATGACATCACTCCTTAGTTCAGGAAGGACGGAGTATAGGCTAGTATTTCTGGACCTTAAAAAGGTAAAAAATTATACTCCCTGCTTAATTTAACTGCCATTCACAAAGTCCACTTTTAGTAGTATGCCTATCAATATACTCACCTTAGGTATTTTTACAAAAGTTTTATCACTACAGTCATGATTGTAATTCATAATTAAATGGTTAGAGAAACTTGTGCATATAGTACTCAAAAACTACAATGAGTACATGAGTTTTTCCTATGTTATCATGGTCACATGTTGATACTACAAAGCACTGAGTTATAAACAACAAACTACAAGATGTCCTGGGTCTTAGATCACAAGTGTAATCAAAATAAGATTTTTGGTAATGAGGTAAAATGGGGTCATTGCTATGTTTCAAACCAAACCCACACTGCACAAGCAAACACATTTTTTGCAATATAATCAATAGATAATAGATCAATAATCACTATTTTAAATCACCTCTTGGTTTACAAAGATATGTTAGTTTTATATCACCTGTTATCCATGAGAGAAAAAAACCCAAATAAAGGGCAATTCAAACATGCACTATTGGGTTCTATCATATGAGTCATGTCTCTCTTTAAACGAAAAAAAATTGTGCCATACCTGTTTTTCTCGTGTACGATTCTGCAAATGTGACACTCTGTACGCCCTCTCTGGTTTCCTTATCCAGGCTTGACATGCTGGAGCTACGAGACCTTGTGAAAGACCCCTCGCTACGATCTAAATATACACATAGCCATGGTATCAACACGATTAATACGGGAAGCAGTTAGTAGTTAAATCAACGACAAATAAATGCAAGTCTCCTCTAAATCGGCAGGTTTTACAGTGATATTAGCGTATTTGGAATCGGCACAAAATATGCATTCAAATGAATACGACACGCCTAGTCTTCAGTTATTGGTTTTAAGTCCTTTTCCAAATCGTTGAAAGATGTATTTAGTCCACGACCAAAGTATTAATATTAAGTGACAAGTGGCCAAATAACATGGACGTTTATCCATCTGCAAAACATATCCAAATTCTTATAAGCATTATTTCTACCAAACAAACATTTGTTAACTCTGTTGCACTGCATGTGATAGAGTACTACTCATCAGCAAATTTAAGTGAAATGGGATGACCTGAGGCTTATATGCTCTATAGGTCAGTATATATGCAATAATAGGTTTTCATCACATCATATACCTCGAGGTATTGGATGGATTATGCTTAATTCACAGCCTATGGATTCATCTCACCAAAGTTTTACTTAATTTCCCATTTAAAAACTAGAGTGAAGGAGGGATAGTAGGTATTCTTTTTGGAAATAATTCAAGAAGGTCCAACATCTTGCTTTTTGAAATTTGATGTCAGCCTTGTAAATAAATAGAGAGTTAGGCAAATATGAATATGGGATCTCATTAAGTCACTTGAACAATTTGGAATTTTGAATCTACGTCAGCATTCAATACTTAAGGGGGTTTAATTGTTTTTGGACTAACCAATCTATACAAGTTATTTTTGTAAAAACTTTACAACCATTTTAAAGTACAACCTCATTTTTTAAATTTAAAAATATTAATAGGAGCTCCAATTTTATATTAAAGTTAATTAATACATGTGAGTTCTATTTGAGTACAAAATTGATTTTTTTTTATGTATGGTCAAAATTCTTTCTAGAAAGTATGTACAGTGTGCCCAAAAAAAACCCTGTAAACTTTTTCAAGGTTCTAGCGCCAGCGAAGAAAACTGTACCATCAGTTTTTTAATATCAGGTTAACACTTGGACCCTTAAACTATAACTCTATAAAGTGTATGGTTCATTTAAAAGGGTTTGAAAAGTTATTTATATAAATAAATGTAAAAACAAAGTCAATGAGTTCAAGGAAAAATCAACCCCTGCAACTTGTTTTCTAATTGTGAAAATGCTTTCTGTTTCCTTTAAGATTTATTGAATTTAATTGTTTCTTGAGCGTACCCACCACCCACTAAACGGCAATAAGCTTTGACAATATAAACTAACCAAACTCACCTTTGTTACCATAGTAACACAATTTACGGATTATAAAAATATATCAGAACAAACCAAAAATATTTCTGAAAAAATCAGTTTATGAAGTAAAAAGAAAACAAGAATTCATATATGAAAACTGTTATAAGTGTTACCACCCCCCCCCCCCCATAGCATCAGCTGTAGAGCACTTGTCCAGTCAGGGCCACTAATAGCATGCATGATAGCTGATGTGATGGTGAAACTTAATCGTAGTCATTAATCTGGGGGACACGAACGACCAAAACACCGCGTAGGTGCGTATCTTACCTCGGGAAGCGGGCAGTATGTTCCAAGGCCCGTGACAAAGGAATTATCGCGCTGAATGCAGGGCGTAGTCGTGCGTAGTTGAATGCATTGAACGCTTGTATCATGCTCTCTGTGCGTACGCCGTCCTGTCCCAGAATTAAAGAATACGATCTATATCTTGAAACTTGGTTATCAACAAAGAGTCATTGAGGGGACTAAGCAGCAAATGACTTCTTACTAGGTCATACTTCTGAATCATGGCCTGTGATCACTTAACCTAGCGTGCCTAGTAGGTACATTGTCTTATGTGGGTTTAGTGTTTTAGGTAGGAAGACACTCTCTGTGTACCTAGCTTATTAACATGGGGTACACAAAGAGGTATACACCTGGCACAAAAAGTCTCTCGGCCTGTTTTTCGATTAGTATGGTTTCAAAGTCAGGACAATTTTGAAAAGTTTTCGAAAGATACATTTTTGTTGCCTAGTCTTGCTCTTTCATTAACACGATCGATTGTAAACAAGCGTGCAGAAATGGCAGCGATAGAACGCCCAAAAGACGCACCCCCCCAAAAACAAAAAGTGCAGGTTGGATTTTCAATGGGCATTGCAGTACTGGGACACGAGCAAGTGTGCCACAATCAATATTGCAAGGTCGGCTTCTCGATCTTCAGTCGGAAAACCTCTTGTGTACAATCAATACACACGTTATTATTGCTTTGTACACACAGTGACCATTGAAAAATCCAAAAACTTGCAACTTTTGGTCTGGGGGGGGGGTTTTGCGTATTTCGGGGCATTCTATCTCGGCATTTCTGCACGCTTTTTACACTTCGGCGAGGGGTGTTAAATGAAAGAGCAAGACTAGGGCCGATAAAAGGTATATTTCGAAAACATTTCAAAATGGTCTCTGACTTTGACACAATACTGACGAAAAAACAGCCAAGATACGTTTGTTGACAGGTTGTATGTATTATACACACCCGGTACCACATAGAACATGTACCCACTTTATCAGACATAGAACAAATTTGCCATTTTCTGGGCAAGAGATCCTGGTTGTCAACCAATTACATACCTGTATTCATTTCAGCAGCATTGCAAAAAATCAGTTGTATGCCTTAGTTTCTGACCCAACCCTACCATGCTCTAAGTTTGATGCTGACTTAATATCCTTACAATCAAATGAATGAGGCTTCAAGGTAATGATAATTACTAAAAGAACCCCCCCCCCCCCGGTCTAGATGAATACATACGATTATAAGAGGTAAAACTCATTAAAGTAACAATTGTAATCAAAAAGGGTTGTAAATAGTCGATAGTAATCAATTTTGCTTGACTAGGTTTTACTAATGGCAGTCTAAGGATTTGGGTTACGAACACTTAGTTGCAAATTAATCCAATGGCACAAAAAGAGTTTAGAGAACATTATGCCCGTTCAAATATTGAAATAGGAGGGAAAAGATTGTGAGCCACAACCAATGGATTAGATCCTGCCCCTGAAGGCGAAGTAGTAGGATAGTATTACCTGATAGAAACGCAAAGTTACTTGAAAATGACAAAATAAACAGGTCTAGCAAAATTTGGCAAACAGACTCTTGCAATGCAATACAGATTACAGTGCTAAGGACGTCTTATTCGTGAATATATAGGAGTTGACCTATGACATCCATCAAAATTGGCGTATACTATGGGACATTTAAAATTTGACTGCCACTATTACAAACAAGTACGCCCTAAGAAGACTGGGTCTGTTAAGATGCCTGCTTGCTAACCAAATTCTTTGATAGACTTTATTAATCATCCCATGCCAAACAATTTTGGTATATCAACTTTGTTATAATAAAAGTGTATTTGTTTTTCCTTAACACAGAGCAGTATTTCCCTTAATGGCCTTAAAATCTTTAAGTATCTGTAGAGATTTCTTGTTTTAATGAATTAAATATTTGAATAGGTCTTGATTAATTATTATATACCCCTATTAGAGGGTTTAATCAGATGAAAGCATCCATTGAATGCATTACAATTTGAATGATTCAAACCCAAACACGATAGCCTTGCAGGAAAAGGAAAATTTCGTATCCTATTGCGGTACATTCTATTTCAATGGGAGGGTGATTTTGTTTGAATCATGAATCACTTTTCTTGAATAACAAAGTGGTGATTGATGGGGCTGTTCACACCGCTTTTTCAGATCCAATTAATCTGATTAATCTTTATGTCCCATACACAGGTATGTATGTGATCCAATCTAATGCTACACTCATGGTGAATGGTACAAATGGTGCTCTTCAAGCAGGACACTGTTTGGTCTATAGAAAATGTTTGTTTATCGTAATGGAGGAAAAATGTAGAGTCAGTCAGTCGGATTCTTTTTTTAGATAAAATTTACATTTTTATAAATTAACATCAATTAATATTAGGTTAAAAACAATGTTTGCTGTAATGACATAGCAAAGATCTTTATTTAACTGTTTAAAAGGTAGTTTTTTGTTGTCTTACTTTGATTTTTAAGCTCCGTGGGAAATGTGGCAAATTGTTGAATGAAATTATGGGTCGGTCGGCAAGAAGGTTTTTTATGTTGTACAATTTGCAGAAAAAATTTTGAAGTCGGAGGTTTTTTTAGGGTCGGTCAAGTAACGGCAAACAAATTTTTTGGCCTTACGGCAGAATTTGACACTTTCAAAACTGACCCTATGATCCGGGACTTACTAGATGCGGATTAACGCGGGCCTGATATGAGTGTGGACAGACCGATTGAAAAGACCAGTTTCACTTGACATGAAAGACCACTGCTGCGCCCAGACCCGTTTGCAACCAGTTGGCCAAAAATGACGAGAAAGAGGAAGAGAGCTACTATGATGACTATTACATGATAAAAGAAACCACATAGATACAGGAGGAGCTCCCCCGGGATCGGGGGCGTATGGGGGAATGCTTGTAGGGTACCTTGTCCTCTGCTTCTACACAGATGGAAACATCGAGAGACACATCACAAAATCACAAGTGTATATCTACTCAAGAGGAGAGAGAAAAAGTTCACCAATACAGATATATCCATAGCAGAATATTGATGCAAAATATAGGTGGGTGTTAATCTGGTAAAATGTTTTGAGTAAACAATTAGACATGTACTGTGCTATAGTGTATTCATCTTCCTCGTGTCAGTGATGTCAGCACGGTCAAGCTGATATTTCTCACATGCATCCAGGTGCCGGCTTTAAACACGGGTGTATGTATGCCAGCGCTTTCAATCAACGCTCGCGATATAATGCCACGACCACTGAATATCGCACTGACGTCAGCGACTCGAGGAAGATAAAGGCACTATAAGGCACTATTTTCTTTATCAATTAACTAAACCGAAATATCACAGCTTGAATCTAGACATACCCAGCTGACTATAATGTATGCAAATTGCTGCAGGCACACAACTTACAATATCCATTTTTTATCTCTTTGAGCAAGCATTCCTCAGTACATAACTATGACTTTTAGCACCATATCTTGTTCAATAGGTGGATTCTGGGTTTCCAACCGGAAATCATTTTTTACCGAAATTCCTATCCCACAATGCACCAACGATGTACGAGTAGATATGCATCACTCCATGCACGCTCGCGGTTTAGTGCGCCTCCTTTGAACTACGCGCATATTTTGTGGCGCAAAAATTACAAGGCAATCAAAGAGTACTCGTTACTGGTAAAATTTATGTACAGCAAACGGTTTTCGCTGAGTTATGACAGAAAAATGACCATATGACACAAAACACCATAGAATATATATGCGCTATTTTACTCGTACATCGTTGGTGCATTGTGGGGTAGGAATTTCGGTAAAAAATGATTTCCGGTAGGAAACCCAGGATCCATGTATTTCTCTTTGTTCTCAGATGCTTTCTGAGTGAATATGTTAATAGGTATAGGAAATTTAATACCCTGTTAGGAAATTAGGCAAGATTTCCATATGTACCCCTTTGAATCTTATCTACATGAAAACAATTTTTTTTATTTTTTTGGCCTTGGGGTTAGGGCATTTGTTAGATTAAGGCTGTAAATAACAAAACATTTGTTTCCTGTACAACTTTAAAGGGGGTACGATATGGATCTCTTTCCGGAAATTCTAATCCCTTCTCCCTCCTTACCATACCTACACATGTTGACCAATAGCCAGTTTGGAGAGAGGATTTTTGTTTAGTGCTTATCCAACTTGATACTGCAAAGGTAGACTTGCAAGTTAAAGGTGCAACGAGAGATTTCACATATCAGGTGTCCCGAAAAATATCGAAAGTACTGATGTAAAGCTTTCCATCAAAAATACCCCCCATCTGAAAGGATTAAGCTGAAAAATGTTTCTTTGGTACAAAAATTGTGAATTTTCTAATTTCGTATAGGAGCAAATACGAAATTCAGCCTATGTTTTAGATTGAATTATAAGCAAATCAAAATCACCTTTTTTTTTATCTCTTTTAAGACATTTTTGTAGTATAATACAAGGTATGAAATCTATTGAGCATCTAATCTATATGAAATTACTATTATGACACAATATTTGAATACCTCAAAATCTCTTGTTGCACCTTTAATTTAGTTTTAGTGTGCAAGGTAAGCATTTCCCAACTCTAATGTCATTACTGGGGATGTCCAAACCAAACAAGGCAATTCAAAGGCTCTTAATATATCAAACTAAGTGCCTAAAATGGCACAATATAAGACCCACCTAATTTGCATCAACTATTATGTAATTGCAAGCAAATGGTTAATACTTTTTGGACCATTTCTGAATACTAAAATTCCCAGCACCTAAAATCTTGATACATGAGAATGACAGCTAGAATCCTATCAGCAATCCAAGCACTACCTTGCTGAATCATTCTCAATCTTAGAAGGCACAGTTCAGCAACCTGTGTGACATGTAAATGTACAATCTAACCTCGTATCTATTTTGAGTATGACACATCATACCCAGGGTCAGCTGTTTCTAAAGGTTCGTTCATACTACACTGCAACGTGCGTTGCGGTAAGTTGCAGTGCTCAAAAACGGTCTCTGTCCAGTGTACTGCATTGCGGTACTGCAACCGAGTTAAATTTATTTTAACTGCAGCTGCAGCAGGTTACGTTGAGTTGCTGCAGCAAGTGATCGATATATCGGCACTGCACTGCGCAGTGCAGCGTAGTATGAACCTTTACACACTTACAAAGAGGTCACCAAATTGTGCCTTTAGCGATGAGATTGGTGGCTAGTGGGAGTGTAGTATTATGATGTGTTATAACCCCGTTTACACTGGGCCAGAAGTCAAATTGAATTAGATCAAGTTGTCATATGATTTCAATAAATCAAATTTTGTAAGTTGCTTTTTGAGTGAATTTGAATTAGTCATCATTGAATTCATTTTTTTTTTGCAGTATAAACGAAACATGTAATTGATTTCAAGTTGAGCAAGTAGTTCAAACTTCCGATATATGAGATCGTCAACAGATGTACTCAATTTTCAGGAAGCAAATTCAGAAGTCACAGTTAGTGCAAACACCTACTACTCAAATTAATGCTAATCCATAGTTGTAACTGACGTGTTGGTTTAGTGGTTAGAACGTCTGCCTCACAGCCGGGTCATACCAAAGACTTCAAAAATGGTACTTACTGCCTTCTTGTCAGGTGCTTGGCTTAAAAAAGAACGGATTGGGGGAGTTAACATGTGGAGCTACCAGAAGACTAACCCCCTTACTGTAGCTTTCACTGCATTGGCAGACACGTGGCCTCCGATTATGGAAACAGAGATAGGCACCGCCCTATGTGCCGTTCAGTGTGGGAAGGATTTAACAATCCTTAGTCGTAATTCATAATCAATTTCAAATTCAGTTTGACTTTTCTCTAGTGTAAACATGGTATATGTCAAATGTTATTCAGAAATGGCCATGGGTGGCAGCAGCTATTTTTTTCTTTCATGCAATGTAGTTATATGGCGAGTACTAGCAAGCAAGCTTTTTATGGTATGGAGAATATATTGAACAGTGAATAGACTATGACTGGTATTCTGAAAGGGAGTCTAACCTTAGACTGGGGTTTAAACCAGGGTTAGTCCTACATGAGTGGACCTTTTTTCCTTCCAACATACTCTAAAAATGTGCTATAACAGTCAAGAAAATTCCTCATGGATGGGTCGGAACAGCCCATCCATGAGGAATTTTTCTCACCCATTACATTTATCTTTCACAGTATTTGGAAAGGAAAAAAGGTCCACTCATGTAGGACTAACCCTGGTTTAAACCCAGGTCTAAAGTTAGACTCCCTTTCAGAATACCAGCCTATATGTTTAAAATACTTATGTGGAACCTGTAAGATTTTAAATATAAAAAGTTGTCATAACTGAATGACAGAACATTCTGAAGTTTAAAATTATTTTTAGATTGGATTAAAAAGTTACAAAAATTTTGAGATGGTTGAATACTAATTAGGTAAAAAGTTTTTATAAATCATTAACAGGTGATGATGCTAATAATGAAACAGTAGTAATAATTATTGACAAATTTTGTAATGCCTGGCAGATTGCTGTGGTATCACCTGTTACGCATTTGGCTCAGATAAATTTTCTTGCAACTGAATAGACAGAATTCGATTTGAAGCATGCAGGAAAACCTGCAAAATTGAGCAAGATTAAATGCACAAAAGAGTCCTTAGTTACTGGGATTATAATTTATGAATTCAGTGATGCAAGGGGTGGGGGAAGCAGCACTCTGCAACCCCTCTTGAATATTCTGATAACCTCCACATTTTAAATGCTTCTACAGCTTTAAAAAACAATCAAGTTTTATTATAAGACTGAAAAAAACTACCGAGTTAACTAATGTGCATGAGGTAGGAAGGGATATTATTTTTGGCTTTTCCAGAAATGTCAAAACAGTTGCTAACTGGCTACCACCAAAGCTTTGGTCAAGAGTCCTCACAATGCACCTTTTGGAAGTGTCATTATGGATCATTGTATTCTCAGGTTGCAGGACACAGATCAGTAATGGATCCTGTAAATTTCTTGTGATTCACAATATTGCAGCACTATAGTCCATGTCTCTACCTCCGTGCAGTGATATCAGCCTCAAAAACGCGAGATTTGTTGGCCGCAAGAGTAAATCACTCACGCTGACTTGAAGCGACAGTGATTTTACGCGCGTGCGCAAAGACGGCATTTCTTGACGCGGGCGTAAATGTTATGACATCACTGCACAGAGGTAGAGACACGGACTATGTGAGCAGTTGGGATGGGAAGTGGCAATTAAATAACATGGAGGCAATTATGTTGCCATCACGCTATACTTCATTTCACTTTAGGCTTGGTAGTGACATCATAAAGCATCTCTGCATGCGCGAGTACCTTTACTCAGACACATATTATGCCACGATTCTGAGGACATTGTGCACATGTTTCAAGAATGGGCAACCTAAACCTTGCAGTAATGTCACAACCAAACTCAACAGCGTAACAATGTGCAGCACTGCCTTGGATGCAATACACACACAGCAAACATGATATGCAAGAATCAATTGTCACCAAAACCAGAGCCACCAATATTGACTGCTTGCAATGATATACAAATATGGCTGCATTTGCCCGCTTTCAAAATGAACTGAAATAGGAACAAGAAGCCCAATTTAAAAAAAAAAAAAATTCTTATCACATCACCTTTTTTGAAGCAGCGATATTATGCAATAGTATGAAAGGTATCTAGAAATGGCAATTGTTAGGGGGGGTTGTGAATCACAAGGGAATGAAAGCTTGACCATTACCGATTCCAGTCATCTGCTGGAAATGGGCTATTCCAGTTAATCTACACCACCCCCGTGGACAATATAGGTAGTGTCTGTTTTGGGGGAGTTTGGATTTCAAGTGGAATAACACAACTGGATAACTACCAGGCAATGGTGGCCAAGAAATCACAAATTTAAACATTTAGTTTAACATGTAAAAGCGAAATCTTGCTGAAAAATTCAATTTTTTTTATATGTTGTAAAGCAATTTTTTTAAAACTGTTGGAGCTGAAGAATAAATTCCATTGTAAGGGTTATTTCTGATTATTTATGTATGAATAACGGACGAGGTCGTATATGGGCCATGGGAACACCTATGACCGACCCACATCAATGCGCCTAAATCGGTTTAAGGTTTGGGTCTGTATTTCAGTAATCTTTTTTGATTTGTTTCGGGCGAGTTGCTATCTTGAATGAGGTTTATCTGCCATCGTCTGATAACCACACTTGAAATGCACAACCCCTCTGTGGAAGATTTCCACAGGGGAGTACAGATACCAAATAGAATAGCCTTAATGTGAGATGCACACCTTGTCTGTACAAGATTGTATTAAGTTTTCTCCTGGGGTAGTATGAATTATAAATGGAATAGCAAAATGCAAGGCAAACTCCTGCATTCACATTGGAAGATATACTCCAGAGATAAGTGAAGAAAGATTTTTCTCTCAAAACATGCTAAAATCAGAGATACCAAATCACATCCAAAAAAATGTGATGTTTTACAATGTGTAAAGATAGGGAGCATGCATGTACTTCAATATTAAGTAAAAAAATTAATTATCCCACACATTCCTGCAATTAAGAATACAGTGATCCACAGTGACTTAAATGCACATTTTTAAGTGCTGCAAATCTTGTGCTAATTGCGAGCATCAAAAGATAGCTTTTGTGTTTATCATACTCTTTGAGGACAATTTTAGTCTTTTTGATACATGCATAGTATCAAATTTACATGGAATTATAAAGATAGGAAAAATTGTAAAATGGAAAGTAGCCCAAGAGAAGGAGGCCAAGAATGACACTAGAAAGCTCCCACAGCCTCAATCACCTGCCAAAGTTCCATTGACCTGTACTGACCTCTATTCCAAATAGCTGACCCCCAAGTTTATAAGGATAAATAGAGGAGGCAGTTTTTTTTTTTTTTTTTTTTTTTGTTTTACAATGTGTAAAGATAGGGAGCATGCATGTACTTCAATATTAAGTAAAAAAATTAATTATCCCACACATTCCTGCAATTAAGAATACAGTGATCCACAGTGACTTAAATGCACATTTTTAACACTTACTGTGCTCAAGTGATCGAGATCTCGATCAAAACATGTGGCAGGTATTATAAAATGCTGCCTTTGTGTACATAAGAGGTGTTAAGTGCTGCAAATCTTGTGCTAATTGCGAGCATCAAAAGATAGCTTTTGTGTTTATCATACTCTTTGAGGACAATTTTAGTCTTTTTGATACATGCATAGTATCAAATTTACATGGAATTATAAAGATAGGAAAAATTGTAAAATGGAAAGTAGCCCAAGAGAAGGAGGCCAAGAATGACACTAGAAAGCTCCCACAGCCTCAATCACCTGCCAAAGTTCCATTGACCTGTACTGACCTCTATTCCAAATAGCTGACCCCCAAGTTTATAAGGATAAATAGAGGAGGCAGTTTAGATATATCTAACCACAAACATATTTTATATAATCGCTGGAAAAGTTTTTTGAGCGATCACACGCTACACACTCGGGTGTGTACGCCATTATGTTTAGTTGTTGAGAGCGCACAGCGTGATACGGGCATATACGCATTCAAAAAAATTTCCAGCTATTATAGTATTGGAGCCAGTTAGGATTATTTTGCTTGAGCTATAAGGTTTAAGGCACTTCAGAGGTTAAACAAATTCTAAACTATGAACTAAAAAAATCTACTAGGTGTGACAAAATAAATCCACAAATTGCAAGGAAGGAAATAGTCAACAAATGGTGCAGGTCTTGGTATTGAAAATCAGAACTAGCTCCTGGACAACATGAAACATGTTCCCGGTCCAATTAGCCAAAATTTCCCGTTTCAGGTCAATGAAACTTAAATTAAGGTGGTAACCAGCATATGTGAGCTACTAGCGTGTGCAACATCCATACCTTTGCCATGGTCCAGTGCTGTAGCATGGGGAAAAGGCAGCATGCAAATGAAACAAGCATGTCAACAATGTGATGGCCAACTACTGGCATGGAAACAGTTACTATGGTAACCAGAAATGCAAAAGCAGTGTGTGGTACACCCCGTCACAGAAAGTATACACCTCAGCAAGGCTATTGTACTGTGTATGTTATGCAACAAAATGATAGCCTATGTACATCTTATCCACAATACAATATACAAGTTATTTTACACCATTCCTTCTATTAACCCTCTGTTGCTACTTTGGTGTATCATGTAACATATTTTTAACCTAGAAAGTACATAATTGCTTTCAAGATTTCTATTTGTTTTCGTAACTGTACTATTCGGCTAAGCTAGCTTATCTACAGGCTTGAGCGGCATGAATTTGTGTAGGTGTGGTGTGAATGATGTGTGTGTGTGTGTGAACACAGAGCAACTATCAAAATTAATAACCTAAAGTTTTGTCACAGATAATTACGACCGATGGAACAGTTGATGAAACATGCAAGAAACACACCACAACATTTTTCAGAACATTTCATTTCCTTTGTTACATCACTTTTAAGACAGTTACACAGCCATTTCTTTATTACCAACTACCCTACATGCAAGGAGAAAAAGGGGCAAGAAGCAATCTTTCTCATAGTGTTTTCATGTCACAATATTCCAGACTTCTTAAAATTCAAATGCGATGATTTGTGTCAAGTGAGTTGTTTACTAATCTTTCCAGGGGTTGTCTGACAGTAACCTTGTACAAGAACGAATTTGTGATCCCCCTGGCAGGGACAAAGGTCATGTATGGGTAATTAGAGGTCAATCTGTGTACCCCAGATGATTCTTGGATCAGTGATTCTTTTGACGGTGTATTGAGTTAATCAGTCAATGTGTAGAAGAGCAGATCGGACATGAAGTTGTGTGGAGGTTAACCCCCTGGAGTCTACTGCATTTCTTACAATGATTGTGATTGGTTGGTTACTCAATTTGTTCATTTGGGTTACCAATTACAGCAGCTTTTCTAAAATATTTCACTCCACTCTTTCTGAGGGATACCATCATTCTAACAATGTACCTGATTGGTTCAATAAATGGTATCACTTTTTTTAACCAATCGGCCGGTAGTTCTCAGGGGGTTAAGAGAGAATTTACATAGCATTCAAGGAGAGTAAGAGCAGAAAACATGAAAACAGTTTCACTGGTATGACCTTTGACCTACAGGTCTGTATCTCACCTGGGATGTGGTATTACTAACTATACTCAATTTCCCTACCTCGCTCTGTGCAGTGATGTCAGCGCAAGATTTGATGGTCGCACCAGTAAACCGTGTGTGCTGGCTTAAAGCAACAGCGTTTTTACGCACGGGCACAAAGACGGCATGATCTTGATGCGTGTGAAAAGGCTGCGTTTTTAAGGTAGACATCAATGACGGAAAGAAGGGAATGGACTACTACGGTCCTTAGGTGCAAGAGTCAAAATTGACCAGGGATCCTGGGTCAGGATAGCAATGTTTGTGTCGGAGACAGATACGAGGAAGACTGATATGGACAAAATGCCGGTATCGGTTCGTTCGTTCGGGGCAAAAAGTCATTCGTAATGGCGTGTGGTGGTGTCAGGATTTGTTCACCTGTGTAAGCTGATCCGGGGCCGCGTGATCTATGATAAGGACGCTCCTAACATGGCCCGCTGTTTTGAGACTGGGGCGGTTTGGGACAGTCAGGGGTTTACACCCTATTTATTCGACACTGACTGCGATGTACATGTACAGTTGTGACTCTCTGTAACGGGACCGACGGCTTAACAGCCCATCCGAAAAGGACGGGATGCTTTAATGATTTATTTGCCCCCCCAATTCCAGTGAACCTGGAGGAGAGCGGTATTCTGGATTAATAACTGCTCGTATTATACAGATTAAATCCAGAATAGGAATTGAGCACCCGAGTGAATCCCAGCTAGTGACCCACACCGGATTCGAATCCGGGATTTTGTTTTGGTATATTTGCCGCCATGGCAAGCACCCTAAACCACTAGACCACGCTCTTCCACAATGCCGGTATGATATTCAATAATACTCAGGATCAGAAGGGTATTGATGGCCCATCCCCCAAAATGCAACCATCCCACAATGCACATTGACATAACACCAATTGGTCATGGCAATTTCTGTCCCCAATAAAGTAAGTGGTGTTTTGTACTAAAAAATGCTGGGTGTAACAATCAAACATTCACTCCCTCCCACCTTTTTTCCTAAATGGTATATAGCTGACAATCCACCCTTTTTTCATAATTTTTGCAAATTTCTTAATTTTTTTTGCTCAGAAATCTTGAAGTGCAACTGCATCATGCACCATCTAAATAGGGGGTGAAAACAGCCTGTCCTTATCATTGATTCAACAACAAAGAATGTTTTCTATCACAAAAGTTCATATACTGTCAGTTTGCACTACAATGCAGTGTGAAAATGGATGAAGACCATCTCTGACTCAACATAGCAGCAGCGCAATTGCAATTTAAACTGTGTTATGCCTTATTGAGTCCAGAGATGGACCTTTTGCCTACAAATGAATTTATTTGAGAAACAAGTTTCCCATACTTCATTCCAAAACACTCCTATCTAAGCAAAGACCAGCAGATTGCAAAAGGAATGTAAATGCGTATGGGTTGTTCCTCAGTTTTATCAAGAAAATTAATCGGGTCTTTTGCGAGCGAAATCAATTGTTATGCTATGACAAAACTTCTGTATCCTTGTTTCATAATAAAATCAAAGAATAATTGGATACGAGAGGGAGGAAGAAGAAACCTGAATAAAAGCAAAATAACATTTATTACAGGTGATACATTTGAATGGAACAAACATTTCAAGTTACAATAGATATGTGCACCATAAAAATGTTCAATTGTGAATCTATAGTGACAGTCTTAAATAAGGCATTGGTTCATTCTGAATGCATTATATAGTACTACATGTTTTCACCCAAGATATAACAACAAGAGGCACATCAAAATAGTTTGATGGACTATGACCAAAGTGATTTTTAACGAAAAGGGAAGTTCACTTAAACACAATATTTGTTATATTAAGTATTGAAATCATCATATTTGCAATTATTTTTACTTTTAAAATGGGTCTATAATGTTTTGGTTAGTCAAATGATGGTTTTTTGGTTTTATTTTGGAAATGTCTAATTTCTTTCTCCCAAGAGAAAGTGACATCGGCAAAGAATATTAGGGTTTTCAGAATGAGAGCTAATTAGTTACAATTTGTTGTTCCAGCAGTATCACAAAACAAAAACGGATTCATTAAACAATTCCAATTTTATAAACATAACATAACATATTAACTGTTTTATAAAACAGGTTTTCACTTCACCAATTTCATATAACCTGCCAAACTTGTTCTAACATAAACGAATGAAAAAAACTTAAGGCAGATAAAAAAAGAAGAAACGGAAAAAAAGAAGCGAGCAGGCAGAGGAAACAAACAAGCTGCTGGCTCTAGGTAAACCAAACCAGTCGGAGATAGAGTCAAAAGGTTAGGTACAGCCAATTAACACCCCATTAACACCAGGTTTAAGTTAACTGCTACTAGTTAGACCTGCTATACTAGGTTTAGTGCAATGTTCTACAATAACTTTGCACAAATCTTAACTTCATATTACTGTATTAAAGCAACTGCCCACTCTTTGGAAATGTTTTTGGATTTTTTTCTAAGTCCCTCTTTCCCTAATGAAATGGGCTGTGAAATGAAATTCATTGTTTTTACAGAATTTGGAAAACAAAAGTATCAAAAAGGCCCAATATTTACAAATCTGGCTTGCTACACTGAAAGAACTCAAGCAACTGGTGTAATTTAATAAGGTGGATTTAGACTATGAGTTCAAAACTAAGAAATCAACCATGAACAACATAAAATGCATTAACTATTATATTTGATAGCGTTCATGAACAGTGAAAACTCCAAGATGAACAAAATCACAAATCTTCTATCACTCCAAGTCCAAACTCTCTTGTACTTATCAAAACATAGGCTGATCTATTTCATTTCCATGGCAGAGTTTGTTAAACCACTATCACCCATGTGATGCCAAGGCTCAAATGTGTATCCTGTGGTTTTACAAAGATAGTAATACTTGTGTTTGTAGCAGTTAGTTATTACTGTACCCACAAACCATTAGGAAATCCCCTTAGTCACTAAATGTGGTTGTCCAAACACACAAACCTTAAGAAACAAACGGCTCTTCAATTGTAGGTGGACGCGATAGTAATGGCAATTACCCAACCTTTCAGTTGTAATTCGCATGTTAACACACATGAGTACAACATTTACATGCTATCAGTTCACTACATTGCAGGCACACGCGCACGCACACACCACACATAAGCACACACACGCAAATCCCACACATACACGCCACACATACATATGCACACATACACACACATGCATGCAGACCACACGTGCACACACACACAAAACTTGAACGGGGTTAAAGGGGCTAACAGAAAAATATATTAAATACGGACTGAGGGTCTGCATAGGACTTACTAAATCATCCTCTATAGCACCCAAGTACAACAAAACTGTGCCATGGGAAAGATACAGAAGCAGCTTATGGTGCATCCAAATTTCAGAGTATAACAGTTGCTTAGATTACAAATTATTGTGCAAAAGAACAGTACACTATGCCACATGGAACAGTGGTGGAAGGATCCCATTTCTGCAACAGGGCACTCTGGAACTCCTGTGGATCAAAACCCCAGGTGTTAAATCCTGAAGCTTTTAAATAGCCCCATCGGCACCAACCATTAGGATTGAGGTTAGGCAAGCGTTAGTAAGGTGGGCATTATTTCAACAGAATAAGCGACAGCAAAAATATCAACACAGCTTTGCTTTACAATAAAAGCAAATTGTTGCATCTTTTCTTTTAAAATGCTTACCAACTAACCTAATTTTATTCTTCCAAATACAACCGTGTGGTATTGTTTGTATGTATGGGGGTGTGTGTATGTGTTGTGTGTGTGTGGGCCATGCGTGTGCAGTTGTGATTGCGTACTATGAGTACCCAGTGACGTGCTGATACTACACAGTAACACTACGATGTTAAAATATCCAGTGCAAATTAGGGTACCTATCATGCTTGTCAAGTTGTTTGAGACCATCACCAATTTAAAACTATTTTTTCCAAACCTAATCTAACAAGTTCTTTCAGTATGACCCATATATGTTCACCATTTTTCCCCCCAAACACCATTAAAACCATCTCCACATTTTGACCCACAACTTCCCCAGGTTCTGTTCTAACACAATATATTAGAGAATCAAATCAGCAAAGAAAAATAAGTTGATTCTAAATCACAATTTCACCAGGAAAATTGAATTAGTGCAACTGATTACACCAAAGTACAGGGCTACCATTTAAGAACACACAGAATGTGTGCAAAGAAACAACTTGTATCTTAAGTGCAACATCAACCATGGCAATGATACTCTCATCAGATGCCTGACAAAGTTCATGGTATGTTGATATGCGCAGTTTATTTTGGAACTTAAAAATCCTCAATGATGAACAAAACATAACCCCTGGGCACTATCTGTCTATATAAGCACTATTTTGATTGGTCACTTGGGAAGGTCATATTATGTAATGAGGCAACAAATCAGAAATTCTTAAGAAGAGATTATAGAAGCACTATTTTAATTGGTTACTCAGAGGGGCTATTCCATGGGTGTCCTGTAATGAGCCATCAGAGAGGTTGTATCATAGGTGGTATAGTGCCCAGGAGGTAAGTTTTGTTTATTTCATGCACTAACCCTAGATAAACCATAAAAAGGAACAATTTTATGGCTAAATGAACATAAACAAAATTTCTTACTTTTTTTTTTTAATTTTTTAGGTTTTTTCTTTTTTTAAAAAGTTTAGGGGGAAAATAGAGTTTGCTATCAACTAACTAGTACAAGATAGTGCAGGATTTAAACTAACGGGATTAAATTGTTGAACAATTCACAATGCATGTTGTTCAAAGTTTATTATACCCGGAAATACATGTCATTCCCCCACCCCCCCCCAAAAAAAAAATAAAGAGGGCCGGGCTTGATATATGGATTGTAAACAGATGGAACCACAACAAAATGGTCTACAAACAACCCAGGGTTGAAAGTCAAATCCATAACTTAGTCTATCAACAAAGAGAAGTGTGAACTTGCAAACAACATGATAGTTTTTTCAATACTACTAATATATTAAAAAAAAATTGAGAGAGAAAGAGAAGGAAGGAACAAGGATTTCTACAACACCCCATAGGAGTCCACCATGCATCCTGCATTATCTGTACCTTCACCATTGCCCGAATCGGTCAGAGTCGACGAGACTTCAGCACTTTGCGGAACCCTGTGACTTACTGCGCTTGAGCTGCGCGGCCGGTCTGTTGTTGCGCATCTTTTCGTGGCTCGAGTGTTGCTCTCCGCCGCCCTCCGTTTGGCTTGTACCTACACCATTCGGTACGAAGATGGACACAAGGAGTCTTGATTTAAAAATTATGTTTCCCCCATTTTCAAACCTCAGTTACGTTTCGGTGCTCACATCTTTTATGGTCCCAAAATACATTAGCTTTTGAGATACAACATGTCACAGAGAATTCTGGTCCCATTGTGGTTTAATTGTTCATGTGATAGAGATTAACACCATGGCCATCTAGAGCCCCTTCCTGGCCTGGCCTGTCCTGCTTCGACATCTTTAATTGATGTCACCATAAAGTTATGAACTATTACAAATTCTTCCTGTCATTACCATTCTGCCTACCTTTGCACCTGCCCCCGACTTGGGATGGGGCGTGGTGGTAAGCGCTTTGGTCCAGGGACCCTCCCTCTACAGCTACATAGCTGTTGGCACTTTTGGTCTTCTACTAACTTCCAACTTCCACACATTTGCTGCTTCTCAGAACCCAGATGTTGAACAGTGCTCTCGGGCTATTTAGAGATTTCCATATACTACTGCTTTATTGTGTTCTTTTGTTGGAAAGGTTCAAGTATTTGAAACATGAAAATGAGGGTTAGGTTGGTAAAGAATCTAGAGCCCACTTCAATCAGACCTTGTCTTTTGAAATTTTCGGTGAGCCATTCAAAAGCTCATCTAGCTCCTTGAGACGAGCTGCAGAAGAGCTTTTTTAAAAGCTCCCAAATCGTGCGGGAGACAAGCTTTTACAAGCCATGAGGCTGCATAGCAGCATAGCCAAGCAGGGACCGGCAAATGATGTTGGGAAGAAGCAGTTACAGCTCATGCATTTTGCAATCAGGGGTAGCCAATAGTATTGTTAATTACTCAACAAGTTAGCACAATAACAAGTTAAGTTACCATACGTAGGAAGTCACTCAGAGATTAATTAAATTACCTGTCGTAGATGTTATATTCAAGGATCAAGTTTACAAAGAATTTATTCCACCAGGCCGTGAAGTGAACCCGAAAATGAGAGGTTTTTTTTTTTTTTTCATTTTGAAATCTAGTCTGTCTAGACTAGGGGAGAGTAACTGTGTATGCACGAACAGTCCAACATATCAGTAACAAATGTAGAACCTTATCGGTCAAAAGTCTCCCATATTTATCCATAATTATCTTAAAACTAATTGAAGAATTGGAACTAGCTCACGTTTTCATTAAAAATGGCGATTCACGATGCTTGTACCCCTTCCATCAACGTGTGTCATTGTCAAGTATGTCATGATATTCGAGTCTTACTTGTAATCGGGCGACGCCTTTTCCCCGGCACCTTTCTTTTCTTTGAACATGATTCGTGCATTATTTTACAACTCAATTTGGGGACCACGAATGGTGGTACCGTCATCGTTTCTTTCTTCATGTCCGAAATATTTATCTAAAGTCTCTTCCGTCATGTTTGTAGACCCCTCCCCAATTCGCCCGAGGCGCCATCCTAGCTATCAAAATCGCTTCAATCAAAACAAACCACGTGCCGATTAACAGTGCGACGGGCTTCGAATTTACAGGGGGGGGGGGGCGTTTTACTTCATGCATTATTACACATATCCGTGTCATTTTTCGTACACACCGTCCATGGCGGTATTCCATTGGAGTTCCTGAGACATTTGTGGAGTAATTACCCGCAATTTTTGCTCTCGGCAACCGATTTAACAGCCGGTCACACTATCTGAAAATTGCGTGGTAACTGGTAAAGCATAGGTGTTTCCGTGATATTTACCATAAATCTTGCAAAGGAGGTATTTTGCTGGGTTGCCGGCTCAAATACGAAGGAAGAAAACTCGCAACCGCTTTTAAACAGATGCGTCTATAAATCGCTCGGCATCAAAAAAGCATTTTAGTGCGTCGACTGGCGCTCGATCGCGGCGCCGCCGCGCCTCAAAAGACAAGGTCGCTTCAATGGGAACATTTTTTCACTTCCCATTTAGCATTTCTGACTATACTCTGTAAACCTATAAGTACAAAGTAAATTAATGATTGCTGCGCAGCATTCTCGCGCCTTTTATCTACCACATGCGCTAAAGGCGCAGTCTAAATCTGAAATCGCCGCGCGATCACATCGTAGCACATATGTTAACAAACAAAACAATTCTCTTACACTGCATACACAAAACCTGTTCGATACGTCGACATAGCAGGCACTGCCGTTGAGACTTGTGGTGGAGTTTATTGATTACTTTGTAATTCGAGGTTTAATGGAGTTTAGTTTGCTGAAAGTTCCAAGCTGGGTCTTCTGTGCCATAGTTGTTTTAGATTTTGATACATTTGTTTAGAATAACATTGCATTTTTTAATGATAGAAAAAACTGTTGACTGGGGTCTAGGTGCAAATACGAGCTGTGACAATTTGAAGTTGAAGTTTTTTTGATGTAGATCATCCAAAAGCTTATTGTATTCAACTTCGTCATTAGCTCACAAGCCTGCAACGTATCATCGGTAACAACATGCACACTCTTTACTCCCAATTTCCACATGCTTTCTAGATATTTTCCTCATTTTTAAACTTTAATTCCAGAGGACTTTTACTCACATTTACATCTAGGCAAAATCTCTCTCGCTTCAAATTTTACACATTTGTAGGCCCCAAAAATTGATTTTATCTTTTAGCATATGATGCCATCAGCTTATGAAAAACCCTGAAATGGCCGGGGTCCATGGGCCGCCTTAGCCCCCGTGCGGGTCCCAGGGCAGAGCTCCGCGGGTGTCTAGGGTGGCAGCGGGCCCCGGAGCTCCAGGATTTTAGCATTTTAATCACTGAAAGTCATCTGGAGACAAATTTCTTGAAAAAAGACATGACCTTTCAAACAGAAAGGGTACTTTTTCATTGAAAATAGCTTACTGTTCATTTCATTTCACTTTCACACAGATTTCCATGATAATCAGAGTCAAGACTGATCAACATGTATGACATGATGGGCTGACATGCCTACCTAGCCTTGCCCAGTGATTGTTCTGTTAAGTGCCTCACAACAGCGGCTTGAAAAACAGCTGGTAACTCTTTTAATGCCCATCCCTGTTTCTTTTATGTACATCATTATTTGCGTGACCATTTGAATCCTTTGATCCGCTTTCTTCCCCGACGATCCCATATTCGGGCTTTTCTACACCATGATCAGTGATCATGTGACGGTCATCTGTCATGCTTCATTTGCACCTTAGTCTAACGCTGGTTCAGTTCTACTCATTACTCCTGATAAAAATTGCCGTGTCATCTTTCTCTTCCAACCATGGCCAGTTCCATTTATTCTTATCTTTCATTCTATCGCTGTAATCATCAGTCCATTAACAAATTTAAAATTGTTCCCATTTTCTCCTCTCCGAAAGTATACGCAAAACCATCATAACACTCACTCGCGCAGTCGCTGATCAACTCTTACACGGAGCCTGTATTATGATCGCTACGGTACCCTTCATAAGATTTCTGTAGAATGGTCCGGTGTGGTCGATCGAGTCGGAAACCAACGACACGCGTAATTTCGAGTTGCCGGAGGGGAGCATTATATAGCACAATGCTCGTCGCTAAATCACACTTCCTTTAATTATTTTTGGCTTTCAGACACCGGAAACCCTTTTTTTTGAAAAGTGGGTACTAACAACAAAAAAACCGGAAAACCGGATAGTTTTTGGGGTTGTTAAAAACCCGGATTTCCGGAAAAAACGGAAAACTGGCATCTCTGATTTAGTGGGTCAGGTTCAGGTGTTCTTGAGGGCCTGCTACTGGTATCCTGGTTAACCAGTACACCTGTCCCAGGGCTGATTTGTCGTGGCTACACCATCACCCCGTCAGGTTTCTAATGAAATCCGCTGAGGAGGGTAGCGGTTATCTTGGTAGAACTAAAAAGAATAAAAAAATTTGAAAGGGCGTCGGCTTTGGAGAGCTAATGATGGCCATCCTGCACATTGACGTCACAGGCATCCGGTCAATTATCATTTGCTCCAATACATCCTCACACAGCAGTATTGCTGTGAATGCTAGGTGAATCTGGCCAACCCTCGTTAATAGAGACAAACCGATTTTAAATATTGGTTTTACTACTACTACTGGATCTACAGTTGAATGATCCCAATCTGCATGTAGTGAGACTATGTAGACCAGTCTTCATTACCTGCTCCTGCATACTGCCCCCATATTTGACGTTCTGCACCTCTCTGGATCTGCCTACATTGCTCTACAATATCTCCCAGGGGCCGGTGATTTTGGTTTTCTTGGGAGAGCGTGGAGTTCGCTGGTAGGGTCTGCAGACCCGACAGGTCAGTTGTTCCATGTTGAGTAGACAGGTTTTCTGCATTATGTCCACTATCACTACGCCGTTTACAGTGCCAAAAACCATGCTGTAAGAAAAGGAGGAGGTATTAGCATTTAACGGCACAAGCAACAATCATGTCATTTTAGTTCACGCAGACACTTTATTCAATCACTTTATCCAGGGTTTTAGGAAAGAGCCCCGTTTTTGAAGCAGAGAACACGGATTACTCGTAGAAAAGCCTGTGAGGTCAAGTCGGACATAGAAACCACATTCACAGGAAATCGCAGCCCGACCGCGGGTTGAAACCTGGTGCCACAGTTTTGCGAAGCAAGGGAAGACTAACTGCACTAACCTGACCCCCCATGCTAAAGAGATACATATTGATGATGAATTCAATTAGGGGTTAGTACAAAACAAATCAGACATGACATGTACATCACTTGTGCCTACTCTAGTAAGGCCAAATTTTCTATCTTATCTCATATTACAAATTGGGAATTGTGTAAACTGACGAAAAGGACATCAAGGATTTCTTGAAAGCGGGCATGCTGCATCTTATTGTAAAAAAATACACATTTTTACTTCTTACAAGGCTTCTTAGACTCAAGCTGCAATTGCAAAAACATCCATCCCTGCTGTTTTAAAGGTACTTGTTCCAAATTCATTTGATCAGACATATTTTGGCAGATGAGATAGGGTCTAAGTGGGCCTATCATGATTTCCTGAAAATTGATCTGGCCCTTACCCCAACGGGCACACGCTTGCGCACAACACTAACTTTTATGTGGGGAATCGTACAAACCAAAGGCTACAGAATGAGTTTAATTGCTGAAATAAAACATTACCCAAGTCCATAAATTTAAAAACAATTTTTTTTTCATTACCGGAATTTTTGGTATATGGCAAATGTCCGAAATCTAGAAATTTCCGTACGTTCTTGCACCCTGTAGAAAAATCCAACCCCAAAAACTTCACTGAAACCATTACGTCATTTAGCTTGTAGCTCCAGTCCCCATAGCAGAATTGATTTTTCTCGACAACGTAATCATGCGGCGCTTCACCGTCTACCAGAGCAGCTGGCAACATAAATCTGGCTGAAATCCGCGCTGCGCTCTTGTGCACGCCTCCCTTGACTCTCAAGTTGGGGACGTTGTCCTTAACCCCCTCACCAGAGCTGTAACTACCCACGGATTTGTGGTTGCTTCCCTATCTCTGGGGTAGAGGTAACTAGTCACTGTCTAAACTTCTTTAAAAGAAACCCCCCCCACCACCCCCCTCTCTCCCACATATCTGACCTTTTCTTTTATTTCTTTTATCGGTTTTTTGGTGGGCGATTGTGTTCTTCCCATTTCTTTATTTTCTTTTTCTTCTTTCTCTTATACTAATTTCATTTCAAAACCTTTGATATGGATAATAAACATCCACATTACCTTAGATTAAATGTATCAGAAATTTCTCTCATAGCAATTAGAGTCTTGAAAATTCTCTCCTCTCAAGATTGTGTAACGTTCATATAAACGTCCCATGGATGCAAATGATATATTACATTGATTCCTCATGCTCTGTATGATGCTGTCATAGATCTTGGACGGAATGAATGGCAATACCGCATTTGCGTCATTGGGACTTTCTATATTAAAACTTCTACCCAGATTGTCACCAAAACTGTTACAAAATGTAAAATGCTAAACTTTTAAAATTCCCCAATCTCACCCCACAATCATTCTTTATTTTGATGATTCTCGTTGAACTTGGACTCTTGCAATGGCAGAAACTCCTGGGGAGTTGTGTCCCAACTTCAACTATTTCTCCATGTTTGTTTTGTAATCTTTTATAACATTTGTCTACTTTTTTAAAAAAACAAATTTTCCTAGACATTTGCAAGATCCGAGGTGTTTTGAATCAACTCCCACATGCATGCAATGGCCTATATGTTCTGTACTAAATCCCTGTGCAGTTACTTAGGGTAAAAAGTGTTCAAGGAGCTTAAGGGCCCAGGAAATGCAAAATAGAATTGATGTGGTTGTTGTCAAGTCTACAAAGAGGGACGGGAAAGCATTCATTTGGGTTGGTGTATACATCATTAGTAAACTATTGATTTTTCAGAGAGTAAATAGAAAAATTCCAGGGTACTGGTGTGACTCCTATCATGGCACTGACTAAAATCATCGTTTCACTAATGTGTCACTGGTAGTGTATTAATTTTTGTGGCGCCTGTTTAATTGGAATGAAGCCCCATAAGATTTGGAATAGGTTTATCATCTCATTTCCTGGGACCTTTAAGAACCCATGGCATTTAATCATGCTAAAAATCCTTAAGTACTAGCACCTTGTGGGCTAAAATAAGTGGTAACCAGTTGGGGGTTTTCGTGTTAAGAATAGGATTTTTGTGGGATCACGTTACCTTATTGAAGTGAACTTTCCCAAAACTGGTGCATGTTTGGGATTGGTTCACACTCTGTGGCAAGATCATTCAGCATAAATATATATATATAGTCATTTGTCTGTCACTAACGATGAGAATCACTTGCCAAAACGACTTATACTGACATACTGAAATATTAAAACATTTTATTTAGCCCCCTTTGTTTGTTTATTGGTGATTTTTTTATCACCTACAGGATTTTGTAAATTGACGATATAGAAAGTTTGGAATTTGCTATTTTTGTGCAATCTATAGAGTTATTGTGCTTCTACATTCATGTTTCCACATTAATCACCAACTTTGCAAAATAAATCACAAATATAGAGCTTAACGTACTTGCTGTATAACGAGAAATTTTGGTGGTATTAGTCTTTGGGATTGTTTGCATGCTTTTAATTTGTGGTTTGTGGTTACATGCACAAAATAAAAGTCCTGCACAAAATGTTGCTGTACCCTATGTAAAGTATTTGTTCAACGTCCTTGGTATTCTGTGTTAGTTTCTACCCCTGCTGACCATAGAGCAACATGTCCACTACGCCTCAACGGCCAGCCAGTCTACTATCATGACACATCCTCACCACTTATTGCAAAGGTTCCCTCATCTCCATCCAGGCTCTTGGCTTGCTTGGTCCTCTCAAACACTTTGGCTGTTTTTAATTTGTCGCAGTACTTGCAGACATGACTAGCAGTAGGAAAGGAACAATGGGATAATTATCTTGTTATAAGAAATCACCAAAGTCAGTTCCTCACAGATCTTGACGATGCATATGAATTAGCTCTAACCGCTGATCTGATATGTGGTGCACAAGATCTACTAACATCACTTGAGAATCGCAGACAAAGTCGGCCTACATCTGAAAATGTCAAAAAAAGACCGAATATATGACTGTCATGAGGAATATGATCATCAACCTATCCTGCACCCGATGGTAGCCACTCAAAGAGGTCAAGACTTCATAATCTAGGGTCCTATGTTGCAGCCGACAGAAGAAAGACTTTCCTGTTCCCGCAAAGGACAAGCTTGGAATGCCTGCCATAAACTACAACCACTTACGGCAATCTGGTGTCTCCAATTCAACCAAACTGAAATTCTTTCATAGCCTGTGTATAGAGTATCCTGTTATAAGGATCGAGACCTGGACCCATGTAGAAAGGCTACAGGATCAGACTGTATGGCACCTTTTTTCCAAAAAAACACCCAACTGCTTTGCGAGTAAAAACATATCCTGCGTGACCAGACCCAAAGCACAATATATGGAGGATAGCCTCCAATTTTCATCTCTGTTCCTCAACGCCGTGCACGATTTTTGCCGGTCACTGTCATCATGCGATTGATCAAGTAGTCTCAGACGCCACATGTTGGAAGTTAACCTGTGCCCAAAACAGGGGTCGTCGCCCTTTAACTACATTGATGTGATTTGGCTCGAGACATCCACAGGATCCATCTGAAACTCCCCAACTTAATGACAAAAGGGACATTTGGCGCTAACATGGTGAACAAGACACTCGGCTGCGGCCGTTAGATAGATAGAATTAGCATAAGTAAAGACCGTGCATACAATCTTTCAGAGATTAATGGGGTGTGAATTTAAGATTTTTCTTGTAAATTGGTGCTCAGTTTATCTGCATTGTGACGGGGCAATTTTGGGCATAATATTACTGCTAAGCATCCTCCGCCTCACACACATCCGCGGGGTCGAAACCCGGCCAGGTCCAAATCTTTATTTCACTGCAAAAATATATACAACAGAGTACAAGGAAACAAACAATACACCCGGTGGAGATTGAGCAAAGGGCCAGACACGGAACATCCCTAAAATTGTAAACTAAAATAAATAATCATAATTATAACAGTGAATAATTAAGATGACCCCCACAAAATGTGGTCTTACTTCCATTTTAAAAAGTATGCAAAGGAGCTCATGAATTATTCATAACCAAAAAGTATACAGCACATGACCTCATCATAGTCTAAATGTCCTATCACCATGCCACATTACAAGTTTCAGTGAGTATTGGTTTAGTCTGTAGAGTGGATTAATGATTTTCTTAAAACAGACCATTGAGATGGGATTTGGAAAGAGTAGCGAAAAAAAAAAACAGGTTGAACAAATGAAAGAAAAAGCTAAAATTTTGACTTTTTGAAAGCACAAACAAGCTGAAATCAGCGTTCAAAGCTGAACTCTCACAGGCCTGAAAAATATTGCAATGAGCTTCATTAATATTCATAACCCTCCAAAACGTATACAGCACCTAACCTAACCTCAAATCAGTCGATCACCGGGCCATGTTAAAGTTCATTCAGTAATCCGTTTAGGCGGTAAAAGTGATAATACTTTTGCAAAATGTCAAAAGCTCATCATATTCATAACCTTCCAAAAAGTATAGAGCCCTCGCCCGCCCACTTGCCCACGGTGGTCTAACAAAGTCTACAGCACATGAAACTTCATCATGTTCGATAGCACCTGTCACTTAGAATTCATGGTATCGGTTTAGTCTTGTAAAGGGAATTAAGCCTTTTGCTGCCCGCCCATGGTATGCCCCACCCGCCCGTCATTGTGGGGGAAAAAATAAGAGGACGACCCTAAATATTTTTCCTGTTACAGCAAACAAACATTTCTTTTAGCCCTTACCTGAGAAGCATCCCAAAACTTTATTGTGCCATAAGCATGGCCTGAAACAAGAAGTAAAATTAAAGGAATGTATACAAGAAGAATATTTCTCTTAATTACACTTAAAAAATGCAAACCTTCTCCTTACTTCTGATGTACTAATCATAATCCATCACAACTATACACGGCCGTTTTCTTACTCACCTGGTAGCTCGTCAGCTACACGTGTTACCATGGCAGCTACCAGTATTCTGTCTGTGTCAGGGTGGGGGGGGACACGATCGCCTCAATTTGGGCATTAGGGATTCCATGCATAAGACAAACGATGCTCCGTCTGTTTTGATGACTTATTGTTCAGTGGACCATATCTTGAGTACCACTACACCAAAATGAAAACAATTTTTTTCAGGCATGATGGCTCAATTACCCATTCTTTATGATAAAAATCCACGATATCAAAGTAAAAAAAAGTGGAAATATCACTTTCATTTGGGTAAAGTTTTTATGGGTCAACCTGTAGAAGGCAGGAATCGGAAAGCACTCTTTTTAATAAAAAGGGCACAAATTAAATGGGTCAAATTTGGTTTAAATTGGCACATTGTCTATTTTTATTGGAAAATGGAGTATAGAAGCACACTGCTAAAAGCTTGAGTTCACCAATCTACCCCAGGGCACAAAACACACTGTGCAAGGCAAAGAGGGCAGTACCTCGATGTGCCAAGAACCAGTTATTCATTTTACAAACGAGAATGACAAATAGACCACAAGGGTAATTCCTGCCAATGGTAAAAAATCACACTGTATTCAAATTATTATGCTACCTGTAATATCTATAAATCTCTACAAAACAACATCCCATTACACAAGCTCAATTTTTGCAGTGCTTTAATTTTCCCCTGACGCTAACTAATCATTGGGTACGATGTCAAAGTGAAAATCACCATACATCTCTATCCCGATAGGTCTTTATGAGCGAAAGTGGGTCGGTGAACTACATTAGAAGAAAATTACTTGCATTAAAGCTGTAGATGTGAAAAAGATAATGAAAATGCATTTTTTGCACCCACTTAAATATTACAAATCAACTGGGCAGTAAGCACAAGACCTATGAAAACTGCGGGATAAAATGGTCATAAATGTGTGCAGTGGTAATTCGCTAGCAGCATATGCAGTTTCGCAAATCAAACTTACCTAAAGCAAAACTTAGATATTATAGAAGTTTCATGTAAATGATACACAAATCGACAAGTCTAATATTACTGCGGTTAAGGCGAGACCTTTTTACCCTCAGTATCAAAAGAGGACTATCCATGAATTTTCCTGTTTAGACTGGCTCTCCTCTCCGATAGGCCCCCCGACTATTCCTAGTACTTCTATCTCAACCCGCTCGTCATCACCACCTCTATTCCTTCACTTGCTTTTCCTGGCCGCCACCACCCCATCCGCCCACGCCTTAATCCTTTCCCTCATCTCTCCTGGCTACGTCTGTGCCCCAACTTTCATTCCGGCTCTCCCCCTTCGCCTCTCTAGTGCACTTCCCTCCCGTTTGGTCTAGCTTTCCTTTTCCAATCCACTATGTTTGCGCTTTGGCTTTTCCGTTCTCCTATCTTAGTCCTTTCCCCACTACGCAGCGCCTTATCGCCTCCTATCTTTACCTATTCTATCGTCTTTCCCACCACATTCAGTTGTGTTTTTTTTTCCCTCTCTCTATTTCGATGTTTGGAAAATATCACGGCTGCTACACCTTGATATCTAAAATGAAAACCTCGAAACTTAGGCTAATTTCAATTATTAAATTAGTAATAAAATTAACTACAAATAGCAAAGAGAGAGAGAGAGAGAGAAATTAAGTTGCACAATTTGATATTAAGAATTAGTCGATTTAAACAAAAAACATTTCAAAATGGAAAAAATATGCCTTTTGTAAATAGGTCTACTCAAGGCAAGAAAGGACCAGACCCAAGTAAACTAAACAAAAACATGTTCATTCAAGGACACAAAACGGTTCTCGAAGCACTAGTTATCTAAGCACTAGTGCACTTGTTTTGTGACCTACCTTCCTTCGCTCGTACAAGTTGAACCTAATGACCTTTGACTTGGTGTGTGACCTTTAACCCTCACCATGATTTGCAATATCGAGGTGTACCTATGGGACGTTTGGTAGGCAATTTAAGGTAAGGTGTTATGCACAAGTGATTTGAAGGAGGTCAACCGTAACTTAAACACACATAACACACGCAGGCCACACACGCTGACGACCATAGAGAATTTGGATCAGTATGTGTCTCTGAAATATTTACAGGCAACACAGAACAAGAATTTCAGGATTTTACATGGCAATATTGTAAAGATACCACCTAATTTTTTAAGGACTATGTGTTTTTACAATTCAGTTCAGTAAATACAACATAACACATAACGTCACAGTTTTTATGATATTTCTTGATCGCTGCTTTCACCTGTTCCCCATCCAACCACCTTTACAGGCCAATCTAGAAAAAAGATATATAGCAAGCCCTTAGCACTGATAAATCTGCAATCTTTAAATACTGAGAAATGGAATGGTCATGTGAGTTTTTATACAATTTAAACCATTCAACTTGTTTTAGTTGCGATTTTAAATAAACCATACACACACAAAAAAAAGAATTTGGATCTGGAGCTTGATCTTAAAAATTCAACAAACAGGTTCCCGAAATCATGCTAGAGTTTGTTTTGGGAAGAAAGCCCAGTTTTATTGTTAGGTGTTAGGAGGAGTAACCAGAGTTCCTGAAGAAAACCTGTAAGAGTGAGCTTGGACGTAAAGCCTCTGGCCCAACCTGGGATCGGACCTGGGATCTCTGTGGTATAAATAAAGCGAGGAAAGAACCGCTTCACTAACCCATTCCCTCTTTTATTTTTATGATAGCCACTTGAAGCAGAACCTTTTTTACAATACTGTAGAAATCACAAAAAGACAAATACAGCTATGAGAAGTAAATACACCATTCTGATGCTATCTGCTAGGAAAGCAAGGGACTCCTTTTGGACCTAACACCTATAGATAATATCTTTCGCTCCTCTACCAACCCTGGCTTGATAGCTCAGTTGGCAAGAGTGCCATGCTGGTAATACGGAGGTCGCTGGTTTGAATCCGGCCAATCACACATTTTTTTCCTAACACTTGTGTGCGTTGGCCATCTCCAGGGAAGATTAATAAATATTCAACTATAAGAAGTGTTGACACAGACAACTGTTGACACAAACAATTGTTGACACAATCGCTGTTAAGTTTTACAAGCAGTAGCATGAATGTTTTTTGTTTTTCATAGAGTAAAGCTTGTAGTACAGTCCATTAGTGGAGTGAGCAAAACACCTCACCGCCATCATCAGCTATGGCTGTCCACTGCAGGACAAACTTCAACATGTGCTGAATTAAGACCTACCCTATTACACTGCTCTAGTGTGGGTTGGAAGGGACCCTGGTAAGGCCAAGAAAAAAAAAGTTTGTCTCAGAAGACCGCACGCATTTTGTTTAAAATTGATCTTATAGCGCATATTTTTTTAATGCTTTTACTCACTTGAAAGATTTTTAAAAAATTTTCAGCAAAAAAAGGGAAATGTGGGTCAAAAATACAATTAAAAAATTCCTGCATTTTGTGTTAGCATTCCTCCAAAAAGCGCATTTTAAATTTTCTTTTATAACATTTCTTCTGAGACAAACTTTTTTTTCCTAACTTGAGTGATGAGTGCAGGTAACACACCCTACTCTTTTTGATGAAGTTTGCAGCTTTTTTATGTTATTGGGAATTACTTGCCTGACACACAGGGCCAACAGCTTTACGTCCCTTGCATTCTACACAATGGGTGGGAGTGAGGAAAAATTAAATTGCTGCCTGATTGTGCCTTTTATGACTGTCTTCTTTATGATTTATGAAAAATATGGACAGATTTATTCATTTTTTTTAAATGTTACATTGTTTCTAATAGCCACTGAGATTCTTTCAGATTCATCAGATTCAATACTGATTTTCCTTAACGCTATCAATTTCAGATCAATAGGTCAAACCTACTGAATAATGTTTTCCAAAACACAAATGTTTGAATTAAAAAAAGCAGATTTACTGCAACTAGTGGAACCTCCCTTTAAGGCTATATACACTTGTCTTTTCATCAAAATATTCAAACAAAGACTTGACAGGTAACCTAACAAGTAGATAAGAGACCTATGACAATTCTGCACAATCTTAAAGATGAATCAGATTCTTCATGCATTGAGTTTGGCAGTTTCATTTCGTTGTAAAGAAAAATCATAAATAGTAATATTCAAGTCATTTCAATGCAAATATCATACCTTGCCACCATTTAGTACAACTTACCACTGGGGTATGGGCAGCCAAAAGAGCCAAATTTCTAATATGAATTTGAAAAAGTACCATTCTTTTGACTGGTCCACACACAAAAATTATAAACATAGATGAAGCGAAGAAAAATCTGACAGAAGCCCAATGCAAACAAGCTTACGATTTTCAGAAACAAATTAAGTACTCAACTGCTGGTGCTATTATCCGATTATATGACCCATCCTTATTAAGCCAAGTTGCCTGTGAAGTGGTTATGTAACTCTTGTTAACTGGGTCACACACACACCTTTTAGTTCAAGGTTCAGGACTGGAAAGTGCAATCCAGTTAATATAGTGATAATCAGATTATACATAACATTTTGCTGGCAAAATTCTTTTCCTATAGTGCTAGTCAGATGACATAACTTTTTACACCCTGTTCCAGATCACCGATTGTAATACATATTCATGACACACACCTCTATTTTTTTTTCTGTGTTGAAGATATTTGTAATGTGGATTTTGCTTTATATGCCATCCCTATGAGTGACAGTAATCGGAAAGTAGATTGCTCAATTCCTAAGTTTGTGATGAGAAAATATGTCATCATGATCAAAAGTGAGGATACAAATCAAACAAAGTGTCCTGGTTAATGTGAATTCACATAGGTATGTCAAGCTATGTAAGATTAATGTTTTTTACACACAGTAACACAATAAAAGTCAAAAAAAAAAAAGCTGCTTCTCCCTCTCATATAGAACTTATTAAATTTAAAAAACTAACAAAATAAAAAAAAAAAAAAATTATCTCCCTCTCCCATCCTCCCATGTATTTAGCAAAAAGTTTGCAAATATTTAACATTTTTTATTTAGCAGTACTCTCCTTTTGTCCACAACATTTCAAACAGAGCACCAATTGTGCTTGTACTCAGTAGGTCATTAAATCTGGGCCTTTGGTCAGCGGTCTTCTGACCAAGTCAATTTGAATATAGCATTTGAATTTTTTGGCACAGGGAGGAATTTATCTTTTTCAAAGAATGCCCTTTATTTTGGCCCATGTGACCTTTGATCAAATCTGTGTGAACCCCACATGGGCCTTGTGGCTCTTCTGGCCAATCTAGTGAATAGAGCAACTGAAGAGTGTAGAAAAGAAGCACCTTAGTGCTGAAAAATATTCGAAGACAAAACTGGTGCTATTTTATAAATTTTTCTACAGGTCATAAACCATTTCTTTTAACTCCATCTTTGGCAAAATTAAAACAACATATAAATGGTAATTTCCAGACTTTCAAAATTAAAAAAAAAACCTTTAATTTTCATTTCCTTATTTTAAAAAGCGAGTTTTCTTTTAAAGAACTAATGTTGTGGATTTACATACTTCTTATTGCACACTCTTCAATTGATTTGTGGCCAAAAAAGGAATTCCATAGATTTTCAAAGAATGCCCGTTAATCGGCCCATTTGTCCTTTGACCCAAATCTGTGAACACCCCAAACGGACCTTGGTTCAGCAGTTCTTTTGACCAATTTTTGCTGCAATCGGCACAAGCACATTGCCATCACAATTAGCTCTGCATACTACATATGCTGTACTCATGAACGTGCCACACAACCAAAAGGCCAATGAACAGCCGTGTTGCACGCATTGTTGTGTATCGCACACTGTGCACTGAGCAGTAACTGTGGGTTCCTCACCAATCAACAATGCACACTCATGGTGTTGAAAAAACTTAGGCTAAAGCAACATGGCTTGCGATCCTTGATTCGCTCATCGTGATGCATTTTACATCATAAACCTAGAAAATGAGCCATCCACGGCCTGATTATAGTTAAGCATAGGAATTGTCTATTACATGAAAACTCAATTTAAAATGATCAGAGAGTAAGAATGTGTAGTGCTCGGAGGTTAACTACAAAGTAATTACTTCTCTATAAATTAGGAATAAAATCTCTAAATATGACTTTTTATCCTCTAAAGGATTAAAATAAAAATATAGAATCGGTTTTGCAACACTACACAGATGAGGCATTATAAGTTATATCAGCACAAATAATATCTATCCGGGGTATTACTCATTTGAAAATATGCTTAATCCATAGACATGCCGAATAATGTATTGAAGAAACAATCAATAAAGACTGTGAAGTAGTCTTGGACATCAATTTCAGCCTTGCGTTACAAAATAATGAAAGTATGAATTGCACTCACACATTGAAATTTCTACTACAAACACAGCCAATCAATGTACCAAACCAAAAAAATCATACTGAGACAAAAAATATTGACAGCCATGTTGCACTTTACAAAAGCATCAACATGGAACCATTACTTTGTTATAAAAAAGGGTTTCGATACAGACCATACCTGCAGGTGTTCTCACCCTTAATACAACATTTCTCCATGCAGGCCATAAACAGTTCACCAATACAAATCCTTACTTATATCAAGGCATTTTACAAGTGAGGGTGATGTTATGAGCCAATCCTTAAATAGTTCCATACCATTTCATTGCAAACAACACTCATTTTAGTCCACATTTTCAATTACCACTGATGTAAAGAACAGATTAGACCCAGCAGGCCTTTGATGAGATTCACTTAATTTTGCCTGTACAATGTCTGGTAAAATGACTTGTGTTTATTGTGTATGCCATTTCAGTACTGGGCTCTTGTTGAGATTGTTGCCCCAAAATCATGGTCCAGGATCATTACCAGTTGAATTATATCATAGGGAAGCTATTCACTATTTTCTACTGCATTGCCAACTCTTGATTGTTTTCAGAGCCCAACTCTCAACTAAAAATATATTAATAAAATAAAATTTGTGCCGTAGTGAGGAATCAAACCCACAACCTTTGGGATTACAGGGACACGTCTTATAAACCAATGCTCCACCATTGTGAGGCTAAAAACATGATCTTAAGCAACAAAGTACTGTTTAAAACTAATTTGGTCAACAAAATGGGGCACAGTTATGCTCATAAATCAAAAACATCCAAATCCAAACATCAATAAGCATCAATAAGCAGCAATAAGCTATTGGGAGAATAGCACAGGGTAAATGAGAAAAATAGTAGCTTTCTTCAGACACCAAAATTTTGTACCCTCTTCTAGTAAAATCTGGGGTCTGGGGATGAGGCTATTGTGATCAGGTCATGGACCTTTTCAGTCATTTTTTCATATAAGTAAACTTTTGCTCTTGACTGGGAGCACTGCATCCCAGTTACAAATGATACTGATGAAAAACATTTTACAGTGGCACTTCAAAGTATATTTGTATGATTTTAGTGTCACAGTGCTTCCAATTGACATAATGAAAATATAATCGCCGAACCCTAGCCCACAGCTAAATTCACCAAAAACATCAACTGTGTTAATTGAGAAAAAAATTGCACCTAAGTCCAGAAAGTAGCGATGACGTCATCAAACCAAGACTCATATGGGCACAAAATCGCTGGCAGGGCCGCGACACCGCCGTGAGCGTGCTATCCCGTGTCATGGGGCTGGGGGCCCGAAGGGCCCTGGGTTCGAATCCCAACCCGAATTTGACGACTTTTCTTGTTCCCCTCTTACCTCACTCCTTTGGTTCTCCCGGGAGGGAGGCTAGAAATGACGTCCGGGTAGGGTTGTGGTCAAAAAAAGTGTAGCTGAAGTCCAAGCATTGAAAATGTTACACAAATACGTTCCAAATACATTTTTTTAAGGCACAGGTCAAGACGACAGGTCACAGTAATTATTGTGCTTTTAAATTTCTATTTCTTTCACGAATTTGGTAGCCATTTTGTAAACAGCATGGATTGGTGAAAGTATTTGAGATCCCTTTGTTTGAAAAAATTGGGACATCTTTGTATTGCAAAAATCTGTTTTAAGCTTAGTCACTTATAGAGGGACTTCACTACAACAATTTCCAACAAAGTGGGTGCAAGAAAACTAAACTGACAAATTTGGGGTGTAATACATTTTGAAGAAGCTCTTCGGAAAGCCGCTTTAAGATTACCAATAATACTGATAAAACAAGTTCATGACAATGAGAAGATTTTGCTAAAATTTGTAATGTCATACTACCCTGACAATCATCTCCAAATCCTGCATTTGAGGAGTAAAATATCCCCAGCCACAGCATCATGACATTTACCTTAAAGAACGTGATTAGTTGGGCTAGTCATGAAGTAACATACACGTTTAGAGAAGCCCTTGGAGAGCTAGGTGACCAGCTAGCACCCACTAGACCCTGCAATCATAGTCTGCTCTCTGGGCTCCAGCGCATGATCGACATCACAATGGCCGCCTGACAACGTGCAGAGAATGACAGCCATGTGTAGACATGACATTCCTTTTTAATCGCTTGTACAATGACCAGAACGATCAGATGTCTTTAACCTTTTGAAAGCCGCCGATATAACTAGTCATGATAGTTGAAAAGGGCAATTTTTGTACATGTCCTCTATAGTCAAGAGTTGGGCGAGAGGACATTTAACTTCATCATGCTCATTTTTAAAAAGCCTGCATGAGTAAAAACACAATTTTGTATGCTCACACAGTATTTTCAGTGTTTGTTGGAAGAAATACAAATTGTATAGAAATTATACAGGTGTCTAAATACAAAGATTTTTTAATACCAGCCAAACAAATCAATTTGAAGCTTGGTCACAAATCACAAACTTTTCAAGTCCATAGCCCGATTGCCAATATCCTCATCCCCAGAACCTAAAACAACCCCAAGCTTTTAATTTAACCGGAAGTGGTCAATATTTTTAAAAAAAAAAAAACTGCTTATTTTTTTCATTTACCACCCTGTGAAATCGAAGTGCTAACATATGTTTTGGTTTGGATGTTATGAACGAAAATGGTGCCCCAATTTGGTCAACCAATAATTAAGTTTTAACGAAAGAATTTTGTATTGTGCCACCATCCTATGAATTTGACAGGCCTAATGGAATCAAACTGCCCTTTGAAGGTATGGGTGACAAATACTGAATTCCGGCCCCAAGTTACCATACTCTATAGGCTTAAAAAATGCTGTTTTATGCTCTAAAATCAGATAGATTGAAATATTGGCACAAACTTACAACTTTTCCAGAGATTGGGTTTAATGGTCAAGGTCAATCCATGGTGTCGGAGTAAAAGACTTTATGATCGTTACACCGGTCATCCCCTTTGACGGTATCAGAATTTGGCAATTTTCAAGCACTAAACTGACACTACAATATTAAGTAGTAGATTTGGAAACTTTTTGCTAATGAGAATCTAGACTTTGCAGATGTTCAGTACGGTTGAAATTCCCAAGAAATATTGATAAGTGATTTTTAGTGGTATTAATATTTCAATCACAATTGTTTTTAGTCTTCTACTTGCAGCTGTTAAATTAGGTTGTAAAAGTATTGCATGTGAAACCCGCAAAAATAACAACCTTGCAAACAGTCCCGCTACTCACTTAGTTACTCGTGTCCACATTTGAAGAAATAGCAGTTTGAATTAGAACCAACAAATTCTTTGGAATGAAAAAAACATTAGAACACTCTTCAAAGCTTTGTCTTTAATTTGTTGTAACGGGTATATCAAATCAGGTGGAATTAGGCAAGAATCTAAATTGAGAAAGAGGCCAAAATGAGGTGTGAAGGGGTGATTTTCTGCAAAATTTGTTTCTCACAAATTGTGAGTCTAGCTATGCTAGAAAACATCTTGTTAATTTTCATTGGTAAAGAATAAGACAAATTATTATATTGCATGTATATTTCATTATTTTCTTTATTTTATGGGCCTTTTTCTCAGTTTCAACACATTTTGAAAGCGTCAAAATTTCAAGATTGCACTAACTTCCAAGTTAGACAAATGATCACAATTTGAACGATGAAACAAAAAAGCAAAATGTATGATGAAGGTGACAATGTCACTCAAATTTCCAATCATGCCCAATTCAGCCTGGTTATGATATAACCACATCACAGTATAAACTAGTGTTACCGATATTTTGCGGGGTCTCGGCTTTCGAAGCTCCTCCACTATTCAAAGAATGAAAAGCGGTTAGCCTGGAGCTAGCACACATTTGTAACAATCTCAAGGCAAAAGGTTTGAGTGATTACAAAATTGTTGAAGACTGACCGGTACATCCCTGGATTAACGTGATCTTAAGTTGCGCAAGTGGTGCCTTAAGGAGAGTGGGACCAAAACAAAGTTTGTATCAGGCGGGTCAAATGTAAATTGATCCAATCTGTTGAAAAAGCACACCATTGTTAGTGTCGTTTAACCAGAAGGATTCAGAAAAGGTATAGTTTGTAATATGTACAGCCTAAAGTTTCAGAGTTAGAGGCTAAAAACAGCAAAAATCAATAATTAAGGGGTCAATTCCGTTGTACAGGGTCAAATTTTAAAGTTGTCCCAATTTGGATAAAAAAACGGTGCAAGTTATGGTGGAGTTCATAGGATAAAATAAGGAATCGTGTTGACTTTCTTAAATGCTCAGTTTCTGATGTAGGGGGCAAAGAAGGTCAAACGTCCATTGCATTCAATGGGGTTTGATCTTGTTACCCCCCCGAATTTCTGAAGCAGATGTGTGATGTGGACACTCGAAAAGATTCTAATTTATCCTATGAGCTCTCACCAATATAATTTGAACCGTTTTTATCAAATCGGAGCAATTTTAAAAAATTCAAAAAACTAAAAAATTAAAAAATGACCCTTTTATTGATTTTTGCTGTTGTTAGCCTAAACTCTGAAACCTTCTAGCCTGTACATATTACAAAAACTATATCTTTTCGAATCCTTATGGTTAGAAAAAAAATGTGGCTTGTTCCAAGCATGATGGATCAATTTCCATAATTTGACCACCCTGTACCAAACTTTGTTTTGGCCCCATCTCCTTAAGGCACCACTTGCGGCACTTAAGAATCACGTTTCAGGGTTCCTGTCAGTCTGTCAACATATTTAATCACTCAAACCTTTTGTACTTGAGATGTGTTACAAATGTGTGCTAGCTCCCGGGTTATGTGGGTCACCCAGCCTAATTTACAACTTAACCTCACATGACCTTTGACCTTGGCACATGACCTTTGACCTTGGCACATGACCTTTGACCTTGGCACATGACCTTTGACCTTGGCACATGACCTTTGACCTTGGCACATGACCGTTGACCTTGGCACATGACCGTTGACCTTGGCACATGACCGTTGACCTTGGCACATGACCGTTGACCCCCCTTTCTTTTGAACTGGTGATGTCCTGGCCAATCCTAGCTCACAGACTTTCAACCCTGGTAGATTCTGTATAATGTTTAAAGGGATTTATTGGTATGAATCTATCGGCACATATATAATGAAATATCCCTAAATATGACGTACCAGATGGTTTGCATGGTCATTGGAGTATTCCTTGCGAAGAAAACACCATTTTCACGCTTAACTTTCGAAGCAGTAGACGATTTAAGGAAGCCGCCACGTTTATTATTTACGCTATCGTTTTACCACAAGCCATGTTTAGTCCTTCACACCAATTGAAAGATGATTGGTGGTTAGTCAAGTTCTGGCCTGTATGAAAGACTATCGCATTTACTTTTAACATTGAAATTTAAAACACAGCTTTAATTTAACGTTTTCCTTTAAAATATATAAAATTTATTAATTTTTATAAAATGAGCCTGGAATTCTTGAGAAATATAGTTTTTAAAATAAAATTAGGAAACTCTACATCATACAAAGAAGTGCTACTCGGTACATTGAAATGTACGTAGATTGCTGAACCGCGCATTAGTGGATTTCGAACACTGATCTCTATACAATGGATTGGAGCCCTGGGCTTCGTAATTGAAGCACTGATGGCCATATTGGTCATTCAAAAAGAGCCCAAGCAGGTGGTTAAGAGCCGGTCATTTATACACAATTGTTCCCATTGAAATGTGGATAAGCGACATAACAGACTACAGAATCAAGCCAATTCAGTGAGCTCATTGTATTTGCGCATATGGGATGGCATGTCTCTAAAACGTGCACCCGGGATACAACTTCTTTTAAACAGGTGTCTCTGGAATGGTATTGTGTTCGGTAGACCAAGATGCCTGCCCGTTGCTCCATTCATCTAATATACAATTACTGTTGTGTAGCCAATCCATTGTATAGAGATCAGTGGTTACAGTGCGACTGCGATAAAACTATAAATATTACGCGACCCCTTTTCAAATGTCCACGTTTTCATGGATTGTTAGTGTTTAGGCCAACTAAAACCTTTGTTAATCACAAAATGATATCTAAAACACCCCTCTTAACATTTTCTCAAATCACTGAGGTTTTAAAAAGTGTAGTTTTTTTGCAATAAAAAATTCTAAACAAACTTTGCTCCTATCCTTTGTGAGCTCAACGAAGTTCACAAGGATGAGGCTTGTGGCAAACTTGCACGTGATATATGCGCGTATGGGATATATTTTCGCTGGCTTCTGTTTCGGTATTGCATGCGGCGTTGTAAATATACCACAGGGAATAAACATGGTAGCTTCCATGATTGTTGTACAGTTGTGTACATTTGTCGGAATAAATCTGAATTTTTTCGCAAGGAATACTCCAATGGCCATGAAAACCCTTTGGTACGTTTTATTTAGGGATATTTCATTATATATGTGCCGATAGATTCATACCAATAAATCACTTTAAGGTAGTGGTTTTTGAGATGACTTCCCAATTGACCATCTCAAAGACCACTGACCTAAGACTAGGCTTGTTTGTACTCATTTGAATGCATTTTTCATGCGGATTCTGAACACAGTCATGAAAATTACAAGTTCTAAAATTTCCAAAAAAAAATTGAAAACTGCAAGATTCAAAAGGCCATTCACATGTTTCCTGTCAACCCAACCTACTCACAAACTAATATTGGTGCTTCCTTGCTCTAACGAAGCACAACTTAATCTCATGTTTTGGGCAAGCCCTTGTCTGCATTGTGGTATTACTTGTCTGAGATTGGTGTAAACAGGTCACTATTGTATTTCCCTTTAGTATGTCTGTGGTCTGTCCGGTGTGACCTTAACCATGATGCCATGGGACACTTAATCCCGGACATATTTACATGTGGCTAAAAGTATTCCTCCCTCCGCATCCAAACGGCTTTCCCTGTCTAAAAATACAACACTTGACTTTTCTTTTCTGGTAAATCGAAAGGCCACCACCACTGATTATTTTGATTCCAACTTATTTGGATAAAAGTTTGCTTTAAAAAAATTAATTTGTTGTCGAATCATGACACCCATGCTATAACATTTGAATAGAATGTACCCTATTTACTACCTAATCAATTTCAGCTGATAATTCTGAGCTGGCATATGTCAGTTTAGGGGTTTCAATGCAGTAGAGTTTTAAGGGGTTCAGCCGTATTGTTTTGAGCTAACACTGTTATAAAAAACAAATTCCAAGGCTCCTAATATTCATGTTTTTTTTATTATGGGTCCGTCTCAGAAAATTTGCAAACCGCTTCAAACCACCTGGGCCACTAACCGTCCCACCTATCGTCATGTAAGTACCAATTGATTGGTCGCTGTTAGGTAATCTACATGGATATTACCTAACAGTGACCAACAAATTGGTATACATGACGAATAGGTGGGTAATATCCATTAATTAGCAATCCGAGCATACTGTAATAATGGTGGTATGGGGTTTACATAGAGATATAGAAGCACTTTTTTGATTGTTTCCTCAGAGGGCATCTCATGTTGCGTCCGTAATTAGCCAAACACACAGATTGTATAAGTGGTAGTACCCTTTTGAGATGCGAAGGTTTGAAATTTCACCATTTCCACACAGGTGTGCCATAACACACATTGAGCATGTGTGGAACTTGGTCCATGTTGTACTCAGAATTTATGCTTCATTTAGAAACAGTTAGCTAAAGGTAAATGCAAAATACAGGCACTATCAGTAATTTGCCTAATCAGAAATTGAAAAAATCATCCAAATAGTGTTTTGGCATTGTCTGTAACAAGTACAGGTACCATCACATACTCTGCAGGATAAAACCAGAAGCAGCTAATAGTACAAAATCGGATATTTTAGTTCATTATTGTCCGAACGACGACACTTCCTACAACCACGTACTTGAATGGAGAGTCATATCTTTGAACAGAGCTGCCATTGTCTTTCTTCCTTTCTGGGTCATTCTTAGTTAACAAGCGGTTTCCTCGAACCACAAGTCTCTCCTGTTTTCGCGGATAGCTGTTAAAAACAAAGAGCAGCACACCAGATTGCAACTGTACAAGTTGGTGTTCCCAAAGAAGTTTTGTGCAACAGATACAGTGGAGGATTTGAGATATCCCCCTCCCCAATACACCTACAACACCCCACCCCTATGCAACACACACCCCCCCCACCCCTCCACTGCCCCCACCCCCTCCCCAACACCACGCACACCCCACTTCCCCTCCCCACCACCCCCGCAACACGCCACCTTCTCCCCAAACCGCCCAAAACAACACAACCCCCTCCCCAACACCCCACCCTCACCACACCCACCCGCACACCCCCCACCGCTCCCCAACCCACCCCGCAAACACCCACTCCCCTCCCCAACACCCCTGAACCCCCCCTCCATCCTCGTACCACCTCACCGCCCCCTCCCCAACACCCCCCGCAACAAACACCTCCCCAACACCGCCCTCAACACACCCCACCCAACACCCCACTCTCCATCCCCCACACCCTTCCTCCCCCCACCCCCCGCCCCATCCCCAACACAACCACAACCTCCCCACCCCCCCTCCCAACACGCCACCTCAACACCCCCTCACACCCTCACCCACCCCACCCCCCTCTCAACACCACCATCAAAACCCACCCCCTCCCCCCACCCCACCTCACCCCCCCCGCCACCCTCGCGCCACCACTCCACCGAACCCCCGCCCACCCCCTACCCCAACACCACACCCACCCCCCCCCCATCCCCACCCCACCTCAACCCCCCCGCCCCCCTCCCCAATCCCCCACCCCCCTCAACCACCCCCCCCCTCTCCCCACACACCTCACCACCCCACCCCCTCCCAACAAAACCCAGCACCCCTCAACACCCCCTGCCCCAACCCCACCCTCAAACAACCCAACCCTCCACCACCCGACCCCGCAACACCCCTCCCCCACCACTCCTCACCACCCCACCCCCTCACTCACACCCATCCCCACACCCACCATCCACCCCCCCCCCTCCCCGACGTACATCCTCACCACCCACCCCCCACCTCCCCACTCCCCAAAACAACCTCCCCCGCCCCCCCCCCTCCCCCCATACCTCCACAACAACACCCCCCCACCCGGTCCCAACACCTCAGCCTGCACCACGCCCGCCCCTCCTCACAACACCCGCCGATGTCAACCCCCTCCCCCCACCCCCCCCCACCCCCCTTACGACCCCCTGTCCCCCCCCCGCGCCCCCCCCTTAAACCCCCGCAACCCACCACACACCCCACCACCCCCCCCCCCCCCCCCCTCCCCCCAACACCAGGGAAACCAACTCCCCCCCACCCCCCCCCCCCCCCCCCTCCCCCCACCCCTCCACCACCCCACCAGCCCCGCCCCCCCCACCCCCGTCACAAAACCCCCCCCACCGGCCTCCCAACACCTCCCCCTCCACCACACTCGATCCGCCCACCCCTCCACCCCCACACCTCCCCCACACCCTTCAACACCCCACCACCCACACCACTTCAGCCCACACACCCTTCCCCCCGCCACGCAGCCTCCTCACCCCCCCTCCCCACCCCCTCCCCACAACCCGACCCCCCCCACCTCCCCACCCCCCCTCCAGCCCCCCAAAATTCCCACCCCCGCCCCCTCCACCCTAAACCTCACCCCCTGCTCACCACCCCTAGACCCCCGATATCCCCCCACACACTCACACACCGTATACACAACCCTCGCACACCGCATCCCCTCAGACCACCCCCCCCCTTCCCACCACCCCCGGTCACCCCCCCTTACCCTCCCCCACCACACGACCCCCCCCCCCTTCCCCCACTCCCTCCCCACACCCCTCACCACCCCACCCACCCTCCCCACCACATCCTCAACAGATCCCCCGACCCACCCCCCTGTCCACACAGCACCGCACACACCCCGCACCCCGCTCCCCCCCCACCCCCCCCCCTCTCCCGCACACCTCCAACCCCCACCCCCTCCTCCCCAACACCCGCAACAAACCCCCCCCTCCCCACACCCCTCAACAACACCCTTCAACACCCCACCCCTCCCAACACCCTGCAAACAACCCCATACCCTCCCCAACACTCCAATCCCTCCCCAACACCCCAATCGCCTCCCCAACACCCCCAATCCCCCCGCACACCCCACCCCCTCCCATCCCCGCCAACACCCCAACCCCGCCCTCCCCCAACACCCCAACCCCTGTCCCCAACACCCCGCCATACCCCAGCCCCTCCCTAACCCCAGACCCCCTCCCCCAAAAACCCTCCCTCCTCCCCAACACCCCATCATCCCTCCCCAACACCCAGCCCCTCCCCACACCCCCATCTCCCTCCCCACACACCCCTCCCCCTCCCAACAAACACCCCACCCTGCAAACCACCCTATCCCCTCCCCAACCCCCCGCAACACCCGACGCCACCTCCCCCAAACCCCCCACCTCTCCCCAACACCCCACCTGCTCCATTAACACAGAAATATTGCATATCCAATTACTTTTTCAGCTATACCGCATTACGCCCTTTTTAGTCATTGTAACACAAAATGCCCCTTTAAATTGGCCACCATGCACTTTTGACCTAATTATGATTTCACACAAAAGATGAATGCCAACTAGTCTTTCATGTAGTTAAGAATTGTGCATATCCGATGTACGTTTTTCATCAGCGATACCAATTATGCATATTTAATTAGCTCATTTAACAAGACCTAGCCGCATATTTCACTTCCGTTCAAATGGCAACCAAGATTGCGGCACCATAATAGGCCTCTCATGGGGCAGTGAAGGGAAAACAAAAAAATGTTTGTGTATCGATGTACTACCCCACCGTGTCAAATTAATAGCAATTACGCTGATTTTTGCATATTTTAGCTCATTTCATACTTAATTTGCCCGAAATAGGCCCAAAACTAATCAGGTCGAGAATCTTCAGCCCGCTTCCTTCCACCAGTTTACAAATTCATCATTATACTCCTTACAGAACTCCGAAAACTTGAACACAAGCCTTTTTTTTGTTTTCCTTAAATTATGCATAGAACCACTTAGTTAGCATAGTTTATGCTCAAAATGCCACTGTTTGAGACCCAATTATATTCACCACAAAAGATGCATACTAGGTATTCCTTTCATGTAGCGCAGGAATTTTTGCCTATCCGATTTACTGTTTGAGAGATACAGTAATTATGCAATTATTACTCATTTGCAACCTAAGCAGCATCTATCAACGCATTTTCCAATTGCAAAAAAAAATGCTCACCATGATCAAGGCTTTCATGCATGAAGGAATTTTGGTGTATCCGATGTACCGTTTAAAAATTATAGTAAATACGCTGCATTTTTGCCTATTTAATCTAGCTCATTTTCATACTTAATTTGCCCGAAATGACCCCGAAATCTCATCATTTCGAGAACTCTCCAGCCAGCCCGCTCCCTTCTCCACACAAGTTACATCATTCTAACGCCGTACGGAACTCCTAAACTTGTTACAAAGCCTATGCGGGAAAATTGTTGTCAATTATGCAAATCAGATCTTAATTATCATATTTTACGCCCAAATCTAATCAAGTCGAGGACTCATGGACCCGCTCCTTTCCACTAAGTTACATCAATTTAACCCTTACGGAACTCAGATAACGTAACACAAGCAGGTGAACACAGACGGCAAGCACAGACAGCAGGACAGCATACAGACAGACTGACAAACGCAGGACAGCATACAGACACACAGAACAGACAGAAAAATGATTTACTAAAGTCTCTGCGAACAAAGGTTCAGGCGAGCAAAAAGTAACCCTTTGAGGATTCGTACAGGTATATAAAATCCTTCACTTTTAAGCTATTTCTGCAAATTTAAACTATATTTTGTCTCATCCGGATGAATCACTGAATAGTGTCTTTAAATGTGTATCTGCCTAAACTTAAGTGACTGAAAGTGCCTTTTAATGACTTTTGACCTCAACATGTATAACGACCCCTAATTATATGCTTTGTAACATACGGTAAGTAAAAACCAACTTAAAATCCTATAGACTCTTGATTAAAAATACAGCGTAATACCCTGAACGCTTGTTTCCGTTTTGCCGTCGTGGTTTGTGAATGGGGACAAAGGTTACATGAGGTCACCAAGGTTAAATGAGGTCACCACACATGTGGGCCAATACCCAAGGACCATGTATCCATAGCTTCATGAAAATCGATCAACATGTAAAACGCCAAGGTGATTTTAATAATTCTGACCATTTTTGCTCCATTACCTCCTTGAAGACCTTTGACCCCACTCAGAGGGGTAACGGTGGGGCAACTACCGCACGGAACCACTAACATGCAAGTGCCAGGAAAATGTGTATGGTTAAACAGTTAGGCCAGTATGTTAGGGTTACATTTTTTGTGGGTCAGGTTTCCTTTGAAGGTCTGGTATCCTGGACACCATCTACCGTGTTTCCACGGCAAGAGTTGCAATAAAAATAATAAAATAGATGAAGCCATGACCACTACCTATTTACTGAAAGCAGCCTTTTTGCGGTTGAGGTGGTTATATCCCGCTGAATAGAGATGTGGGAATAGTATGGTAGACAGTCAGATAAAATAATTGCACACATGTTACTGGTCGACTCATGGGATACCAAGGTAAGGTTCTCAAAATAAACACGGATAACCTGAAGATGCGAAAAACCGTGGATTTCTAGTCTACTATGGTCACACTTGTAAAATTAGAATGTGATCTGTGACATGAATTGGTTTTGTGTATTTTGTTCTTTTTGTTTGCTGAGGCTTAAGGAGGTAAGGTTCTTGGGGTAAAGAAATCTAATCTCGATGACTTTCCTGATTATTATTTCTCCATCTCTCTTTGGTCAATAGTTTCATCGAGCTTCTCTGGGTACATATGCAATACTCCAGTTTGCCAAGTGATTATCCCGCGAGGGTGTTGCATCAATAGTTTGTTGATTATCAAGAACATCATCAAATTCATCTACAAATACATTCAAAAGTCACCTAATAGAAATGCACTGGAATGAGAGAATGTAAAGGGAAATAATCTACAAACATTGACTGGCTGTATTTTGTATGGAGTTGAACTCTTATTTACACTTTACCTCACAAAAGCTCATACCTTGGGATATTTCTTACCATTCTATGTTACACACAGGCAATATTGAAATAAGAAATGAGGGCAAGATATGAAGACAATGTCATAGTATAAGTCAAATCAAAAATTGTTATTTTAACCTCAATCGAACCCTCACATAAAGTCTGTTGAAGAGGCTAATCTCTGCAGTATTTTCTCTCTTCACTTCCAAGAAAAGACAGAGGGTGTATTGAGTCATCCCACAATGCACCAGTTTGGGGAAATTTCACCCCAAGGTCATGTGAGCCCACAAACATCCTATTCTTAACACATAAAAACCCTGACTTTTATGCTCTTTTTACCCCACAAAGCATTAGTACTTTTATCATGAGCATGAATGTTTGTGGTCCTAAAAACTTGAAGACTATCCATAAGTACTGACATGTGCTTATACACGGCCAATTTCTTCATGGTAGTTACCACACAGCTACCACAGAGTAGACACACATTACCTACCCACTAGACGTACACTCGCCGGCAGGATTCCGTGTATTTTTGACGCATAGACGGATAGTGTACACACATCGGCTGTAGCACCGTCATGGAGTAGCTACGTGGTTACACCGGCTCTCAGCGCTCACGGTATTTCTCATGGCCAATTTGTTTTTTTTGATATTTTTGGATATTTTGCATTTTAAACAAGTATAGTGGCGGGAATTTGGAGGTTTTGATGATGCCCGATTTGAATTTCGTAATGATTTCCCGTAAAAACGTTCAAAAACGCTAAACGGAGCCCAAGTGTATAGCGCCCCCCGGCTGTCAGGAAATTTTCATCCACTCTCAAAGTGGCCGCGTGGTAACCGCGGGGTAGCTATGTGGTAGCTGCATGTCTACTCCGGTACTGTCTACTCAACATCCACCTTCTCTCCACCTAGTGGGCAACTACAGGGTAGCCATTGGGGTAGGAACAGAAGAGTAGCCACATTACTGTACCTAATAAAACTGTGTCTCTGTAAGCCCTATCTTGCAGCTACCGCCTCGCAATTAGCCACCCCCCCCCCCCCCCCGCAGGGGGTACTGTGCAGTAGCGTCGCGCGTAGAAATGGTGGAGCTGCGTATAGGCTACCACGTGAGTAAGAATCCGGCCGTGTACAGTACAGTATAGACACATTGCAATACATGATGGGATTGGTTCCAAACACCCTCTTGAAACCACTTACCCTTGTGATGCCAGATCTACGACCACTAGATCACTCTCCAGAAGCACCACCACAGCATATGGCTCTTGAGGATCTGAAAAAAAACAATCCAGAGAAAACCACAAAGTGTGAGATCCAGGCATTTAACTAACCAATTGCCAGCCACTTGTACCTTTTAAAAATGTGGTAATGTGCACTTTAGGACAGGACAATGTCCAAGCCACCATTCACATAAAAGATTTTTGCGTGATTTTCGAATTTTTACCCTCTGGGTACTACCTGAACTATCTATTGGCCTCTGACCAGTATTTTGATTGGTTATGTGTAAGGTAATATCAGTAATGGGCCAAATCAGCGATACTGCAAGATGTTGGTATGAGTTACACAGAGATATACAAGTGCTATTTTAATTGGTTACTCAGAGGGCTCTGTCATGTTGTGTCCTGTAATGAGCCAATCAGACAGACTGTATCATCCAGCTGTATACGTTCGTGTAGTGTCCAGGGGTTAAAACAAGTTGCCTGTCCCTGTGTTTATTTTGGCACAATGTCTAAGAAGTATAACCAAATCCCTATTGGGGCTATTTTTTTTCTTTAGTTTGCATTTCCTAGGGGTATGATTGGATTTCAGGGGAAAATCCTGAAAGCAATCCAGAAAAAAAGCTTTAAATCTGACAAAAATACCAAAAATCGGGATGAAAATAAATAAAATACATCATTCCCCAGAATGCTTGTGTCACCTGCCATTGCAGTTTGCCAATTAAGGAGTTGCAGTTCACATAGGGGTCATCAGAGGTCACCTGTTTATACCACAAGAGCCTTGGGCCAGTGGTTCTTCTGACCAGTACGAATTTAATCAGGGAACACAATCATATGTGAGAAATGTCGGGTTATAGATATGACAAAATGGGGTCAAAGTTCACATATGGGTCATCAGAGGTCAACCTGTTTATACCACAAGAGCCTTGGGCCAGTGGTTCTTCTGACCAAGTATGAAACGGTGAATACATGTGAGAAATGATCAATTGTTAACCTTTGTTTGATTTTAATGAATTTTTAATGAAATTGGGTCAAAGGTCACATGGGGTCATCAAAGGTCAATCTGTGTACATTCCCACATTAATTCTTGGCCAGTGGTGGTTTTTGAGAGACTTTGGGGTTTGCTGTGCATCTCATCGTGTGGCAAAATTTTAGAGAGTTTCAACCAAATGGGGTCGAGTTCACATAAGGGTGATCAAAGGCACTTTGTTCACACCAAATATGTACCTTGGGCCAGTGGTTCTCTTGACCAAGTACCAGTTAATCAGTCAATGTGTATGTGAAAAGTCCCATTTGTTCACCTTTGTTTAGGCCTATCAACCACAAGGCCACCAGGTGGAAGCTATTCCAATGCGTCTCCTGCTAAAGCCGGCAACACAAAAATGCAAGAAATTGCAACCATAATCCTTGAGAATCTCAGACCGGTTTTCCATGCTGATTTGCAAAACATGAAAATAAACAACCACAAAAATAAACAGCTGATTAGTAACTCACGAACAGATTTCATGCCGCCTAATCAGAGGTTTCACATAATATGTAAATATACTCCCTGCCTAAAAACCGCACGATATAAATTACTGTATTAAAAAGGTATGCAGGTGAATGTATAATAATAATGCCAGGAGCGTTGTATGTTTGCTTATGACCTGTGACCGTAATGCATTGATAACAAGGTCATGATGTGGAAGTTTGAGAGAGTTATCCAGCTGGCTTGGCGCTTTCATTGAAAGCATGTTGAGCACGTTGATGGCCTTGTTCAACATCGTTCGGATTTTTTAGGCCGGGGAGTATATATTGAAAAGCATATATATTAGGTCGTCATCACTTCTAAATCATTGCTCTTCCAATAGTAAACACCTTCTTTCCCAATTAAATGTTTTAGTTGTTTCTAATGTTATTGATTGGCACGATGCAAACAATTTGTGTTCCCCTTTCTTCCATTGAAAAATTTCACATCCCCTCTGTCTATGAAATTTCTCCATTTAAACATTCATGGGTTTCCATCTCTGCTTAAGGAAATGTTTTCATATTCCCCTCTCGCACACAAAAATTGTATTCCCCGCAAATCCAACCATTTCCCCCCTTGGTTTTATACGTCTCGTGTACGCCTAAGGTCAGAAATACCTTCAAACACAAAATAAAATGAGCTTGTCACAAGTGATCTGAATTTTTTATATTATTGTCCCCTCAAGAATGTCCAGTAATATCCACAAGAAGCGTTGCAGTTCAACGATGATATGTCCTCACCAAGCGAAGACTTCAAAATGACAGAATGCAAAGTCATACAAAACTCCTCAGGTATTAATATTCCAAGGGAATCTTCTTATTCCTGAAGGTAATCTTGTCCAGCAGTTCAAGACGACAAGGTTAAATTAAGTCCTCCTCGACGATAATAAATCCACAGATATCAGTCCCAGATAATCAGCACGTTATCTATCTGTCCACAATTTGGAATCCTATTTTTGATTCCAGCACTTTCGGCTTCAAGAACGACAGTAAGAATACTTACCAACCGCACTCTGCTCAACATGGAATAAAAATAATAATCCTGGCACTGTGTGGAGCACAAATCTACCAATATTGTACTAAACTAGCTATCACCATACTGTATCGCTGATTGCACTGCTGACAGAGAGTCCTTCCAGTGGTATAATTAACTACTCACATATGATTCCTCCCCTTTCTAACAATAATCCTTACACATTTACAACCCATTCTATGCAAAACATACCCTTACACTAATAGCTGACAATCGGAATTACAATCACCCGAATTACATCACTTCAAATACGTGAATTTGGGGGTTTTTGATGATGCCCCATTTGAATTTCGTAATGATTTCCCGTAAACGTTCAAAAACGCTAAACGGAGCTCAAGTGTATAGCGCCCTATTTCATGAAATTTTTTCATCCACTCCGTCAAAATGGCGCCGTGGTAACCGCGGGGTAGCTTGTGGTAGCCTGCATTCTCTCCGGTACGGTCCTACTCAACATCCACCTTCTCTCCACCTAGTGGGCAACTATACAGGGTAGCCATTGGGGTATGTAAAGCAGGTAGCCACCATTCCTGATACCTATATGTGTATTCCTTGTACGTCCTATCTTGCATCTACCGCCTCGCAATTAGCCCTGTGTGTAACTGTGCAGTACTGGCGCGGTACTGGTGTAGCTGCCGTATATGCTACCACGTGTAAGAATACTGCCGTGCACAGTACAGTATAGAACACATTGCAAATATCATTAGTGATTGGTTCAAACACCCTCTTTAGAAAACACTTACCCTTGTGATGCCAAATCTACGACCACTAGATCACTCTCAGAGCCCCACCACAGCATATGGGCTCTTATGATCTGAAAAAACAATCCAGAGAAAACCACAAAGTGTGAGATCCAGGCATTTAACTAACCAATTGCCAGCCCCTTGTACCTTTTAACAATGTGGTAATTCACTTTTAGGACGGGACTGTCCAAGCCACTATTTTCCTAGATTTTTTTTGTTTTGTGATTTTCAAATTTTTAACCTTCTGGGCACTAACTGCCCCCCCCCCCCTATCTATTGGCCTCTGACCATATTTTGATTGGTTATGTGTAAGGTACGTTATCCTATAATAAGCAAATCAGAGATACTGTACAGATGGTGATATGGTTTTAACACAGATTTAGAAGCACATTTTTGATTGGTTACTCAGGGGGCTCTGTCTTATTGTGTCCTGTGAATGAGCCAATCATACGACTTATCATCCAGTGTATCGTTCGTGTAGTGGCCAGGGGCTAAAACAAGTTGCCCATGTTTTATTTTGGGTTGTATGTCTAAGAAGTATAAATAAGCCCAATGCATTACGATCTTGTCTCTCTTATTTTGCATTTCCTAGGGGGTATGGATTGATTTCAGGGGAAAATCCTGAAAGCAATTCCAGAAAAAAAGCCCTTAAATCTGACAAAATACCAACAATCGGGATGAAAATAATAAATACATCATTTCCCAGATGCGTGTGTCACCTGCCATTGCAGTTTACAGAGTTGCAGTTTCACATAGGGGTCATAGAGGTAACTACCCCTGTTGACACCTCTAAGTCTTGGCAGTTGGTTCTTCTGACCAAGTACGAATTTAATCAGGGAACACAATCATATGTAGAAATGTCGGGTTAAGATATTGACAAAATGGGTCAAAGTTCACATAGGGGGGTCATCAGAGTCAACCTTTTATACCACAAGAGCCTTGGGCCAGTGGTTCTTCTGACAAGTATGAAACGGTGATACTGGAAAATGACAATTGTAACCTTTGTTTGATTTTAATGAATTTTTAATGAATTGGGTTCAAGGTCACATGGGGCATCAAAGGTCACTTTGTATACATCCCACATTAATTCGTGGCCAGTGTTGTTTTTTGAGAGACTTGGTGGCTGTAGCATCTCATGTGCCCAACGTTTTATAGATTTTCACAAATGGGGTCGAGTTCCTAAGGGTCATCAAAGGTCACTTTGTTTCACACAAAAAACAAATAGTACCTTGGCCAGTGGTTCCTTCTGACCAAGTACCAAGTTAATCATCAATGTGTAGTTAAAAATTAGCCATTTGTTAACCTTTGTTTACGGCCTAGTCCACCACAGGCCACAGTGGAAAAGCTATCCAATGCGTCTTTCCTTCTAAATGCCGGCAACACAAAAATTGCAGAATTGCAACCAATAAATCCGAAGAATCTCAGACCTGGTTTTCCATGCTCATTTGCAAAATTCATAAAATAAACACACAACATAACAGTCGATGTCTTACTCACGAACAATTTCCATGACACCCCCCCACCCCCCCCCCTCATAGATCAGAGGTTACACATATATATGTAAATTACTCCCTCCTAAAAAATCCGAACGAAGTTGAAATTCCTGTGTTAAAAAGGTAGGTAGGTGAATTATAGTAATAAATGCCAGTAGCGTTGTATGTTTGCTTTATTTAACCTGTGACCGTCATGCATTGAACGAAGCTGATGTGGAAGTTTGATGCAGGATTTTTCCAGCTGGCTTGGCGCGCGTTCATTTGAAAGCAAGTTTGAGCACCTTGATGGCCATTTCAACATTAGGTTTCGGATTTTTTTAGGGAGAGCAAGGGGAGGGGAAAGGATGTTGGATGGGGGGGCGGTGGAGGAAAGTAGTGAGGGGGTAGGGGAGGTGACATGGTAGGCGTGGAGGATGGTAGAGGAGAGAGAGGGACAATGAGGGAAGGGGGATTGGAGGTGGAAGGTCGGGGGTAATTGAAATCGGTCCAGTATTGATAGGGTGAGTTAGAGGGATGAAGGGATAGATATGATAGGGTGGGAGAAAGGAAAAATGTTAGGGTGCGGGTGGACAGGGGCGTGGAGGTAAGGGGAAGGTTGTAGGGAAATAAGTTAAATGGATATGATGTGATATAAGTGGGAGGTTGTATAGCGATACGGGGGGGTGGAGTGGGTGGGGGGTGGGTGACGGAATGGGGGAGTAGGGGACGGGGGCAGAGGGACGTCGATGAATAAAGGTGGGGTAGAAGGTAGATGGGAGAGAGGGTGGGTAGGCATGGAAAAGGAAGTAAGGTGTAAGGAAGAAGGGGATAGGGGAGGGAGAAAGGTGAGGGCGAAGGGTGATGGGGGCGGCGTGGTAAAGGAGAGATTTGAAGTGGGGGAGGGGTGTGTTGATAGAGGTGAGGAGAGGGGGGAGGAAGGTGGGTTTAAAAGATGAGTGGGGGTGGACAGAGAGAAACTTAGGAGGAGAGGATGGTGTACTAGAGAAATTAATGGAAGGCTTGTTGTTGGGAAGAGTAGTTAAGTTGGGGGGATGGGGAGAGGTGGAGGAAAATTAGATTTGATAGTGATCGTAGTTGGGGTGATGGGTGGAGTGGTCTTAGGTGGTAGGAGGGGGAGTAAGGGATGCAAAGGGTAGTGGCTGCGAGGGAGTGATGATTTAATGGCTATAGTAGAGCGTTGCGGTAGGAATGGAAGGGAGGGGCGGGGTGAGGAGGGAAAGGGACGCTGGGGGAGGGGGGGGGAAAGGTCGAGCAGGGGGGGGGGGCGGGTGGTAATATTGAAGAGTTGGAAGTCGTGACATGCGTAGTGGGTGCAAGGGGGTAGGCGAGGAAGTATGAGGGAGGGTTGGGTGAAAAGTGGACAAAGGCGAGTTTTTGGTGGAAAGTAAAAATGGGAGAGTGGAGAAAGGATGTGGTTGTATTAGAATGGCGTAAGTTTCTTTTCTTCTATATTGAAGCAATTATATTATTGTCGTCATCACTTCTAAAACGTTTTCTTCCAAATAAGTAACACTTCTTTTCCCAATTAAATGTTTTGGAGTTGTTTCTAATGTTATTGGAATTGAAATGACAAAACAATTGGGTTCCCTTTTCGCCATTGAAAAATTTCACACCCCCTTTCTATAAATTCTCCATAAAAAATTCATGTTTCCTCTTCGCTTCATGAAAATGTTTTCATATTCCCCTCTCGCACACAAAATTGTATTCCCTCAAATCCACCATTCCCCCTTGTTATGAACGTCTCGTGTACTCCTAAGGTCAGAAATGCCTTTTCAAAACACACAATAATGAGCCTTGTCACAGTGATCTGAATTTTTTATTTATTGTCCTCAAGAATGTCCAGTAATGTCCACAAGCAGCGTTGCAGTTCAACGATTATATGTCCTCACAGCTGAGACTTCAAATGACAGCGCACGAGTTCATACAAAACTCCTCAGGTATTATCTTCCACGGGAATCTTATCAGTCCTGAAAGTAATCTTGTCCACAGTTCAAGACGACAGGTTTAAATTAATTCCCTGACGATAATAAATCCACAGAAAAAAAAAAAAAAAAAAAAAAAAAAAAAAAAAAAAAAAAAAAAAAAAAAAAAAAATATATCAGTCCAAGATAATCACCACGATTTCTATCTGTCACAATTTTGAATCCTATTGGATTCCCAGCACTTTCGGCGTCAAGACTACAGTAAATACTTACAGCCCTCGCTCACATGAAATTACAATATAATAAATCCTGGCCACTGTGTGGAGCAAAACAATCTACCATATTGTAGATAAAACAGCTATAACCATACTGTGCTGATTGCAACTGCTGACAGAGAGTCTTCCAGGGGTAGTATTTAACTACTTCACAGAATAGATTCCCCTTTCTACAATAATCATTACACCAGTCTTATCCTAAAATAACCTACACTAGCTGACCAACGGATTCTCACCCGAATTTCACTTCATATATATAACTCTATGGGGGATTCCCAGATCTTGCCATGCTTTTGATCTTTTAAAGCATAAACAGGCTGACTCAGTTACTAGTTTACATCTTGGGGAATTCCCGACTTCCCCTATTGTGCAATCGAAACAGGTGCAGCCTGCATACAACTCTTTTTCCCTAGGGAATCCCCTTTTTCTCTCTTGTATAGTACAACAAAGTTCCTTTCCCGTGAGAAATCCTTTTCTCAATAAAAATTGAGAAAATAATATTTTTAAAAGTTTTAATCAGAACAATGGAGCTATATAACATCCTCTCCCCTTAAAAAAAAAATTTGAATGAAATGAAAATTTTCCAAAAACTGCTTTTACCTTTAACCATTTTGTGGTTAATTTCTACATATCGTTTACACAGTGCAATTTACACTTTTTATTATAATGTTCCTTGGCCATGTTTTTTTTGCCTTCCGTCAATATTTACATAAAATTGAATACTAAATTTCTTGTACAAAATATTTTTTTTTTTTTTTTTTTTTTTTAGGCCGCTCTGGACAAGGCAATCTGCTAAGACATCTTTTCATTTGATATGTCTTATGTCCAGATTGTATTCCTTGTAGAGTTAAACCCAATGGTAAATTACTTGTCAGTGGATGTTTTCTAAATTATCATCCACAAATTACTTATAAAAATTCATAATAAGATCGGGTACATGGTTTCCCAATATGCATCAAAGTGAGTTTGACTGGGATCGAATTCCAGTCTCACTCGTGCTCCGCGAGTTGCTGCAATTTGTTTGCTCGGAAATGCCAATCATGTCATGGTATGACATATGTCTCACTGGGAACATCGGGGAATATTTTCCCACCATGAATTAACCTTTCAGTTCACCTTGTTGACTTTGGGGGAGGTGACCTAATTTCTTGCCTAAATTGGCACGTATGTCAAATTTTGCAATTTGACACCAGACTCATTTTCTGTGTTTACAGTGCTGTTTTTTTAAATTTAAACTCTGTGTTTCACGCATTTGTACCTCATCACTATCTCTAGATGACATTACACAGCAGGCTTTATGTCATCCTCTTTCATTATACTCTTTGAGCATATTGTAAGTGACATAATTGTCGACTTTTACGTCTACCTGGTGTTTGACGATCACATAGTCAGGTCTCCCACTTTGTTCCAATCTCATATGGCCAGAAATCTTGGCTTGCAAAGGCTCCCTTGTATTGGCAAAATTGCCAGAACTTTGTCACCCGACCTGAATACTCTACTCCTGGCATCTTGGTCATACCATGTTTTCATTTTGCCCTGGCTCTGTTTGAGATTGTGTTTGGCAATTTCTGTGGCTCTTTTGGAGCCTGTGTCTGAATTGAGACACATAGTCCTAGCAAATTCACATCAGATTTTCACACAACCCCTTTTCTTTCAGTAATTTCAATGATCCCCTAATTTGTGACCAAACACCAATCAAATGGACTAATCCTAATGACTCTTGTACAGCCTCTCTTTTAGCAAATTACAGGTATGAACCTCCCTCTCCCATCCCGCTCAAATGCAAAACAATAGGTTTTGATCATTTTCAATGTTTGGTGTTACCTTTCCTAGGGCCCCGTGGGATTCTGGGTGTATGCTGAAGAACTGTACTGGGAAAATTCCCAACTGGTCTATCTCTTTTTTGAACAACCTGACAAGAGATTGATCTTGATCAGACTGAATTGATTTTTGTAAGGCCTACTAGGGTGAAAAACTTTGTTAGAGCTTCCCAAATATTTTTTGCCCTAATATTTCTATCTCAAGGTAAGCCCAAAAAAAAAAAGGGAATCTTGTGGAAGCACACGTGATGGTCAGTAAAATACTGATTTCCTGACGTGGTCTTTTGTGTAATGTGTGCCTCACACAATCCATTAACACCCTACTAAATGGCTCATCAAATGCTGGTATTGGTTGTAATTAAGGGAGCAGTAGGAATTTCCTGATTTGGCTTGTCCACCATTTGCCATGTGTGACAAGTCTTACATACTCAGGAGTGGTCAGACACATCTTTTCTAGTGTAGGCTCACCAAAACTGACTCCTAATTTCTGTCATGTGTTTTTTCTCACACCTATTGTCCTGCCATGGGACTATTATGGGCTATGCCAGCCCTTCCCTATGATATATTTGCACTACACTTTGATGCACAACCTTCCATTCTTCATCTACAAGTGCATCGGGTGGCCGGCCATTTTCTCATGAGGACCCCCATTTGCCTTGTGTAGAACATAAGGAATTTTTGCTCGGCGTCCGGGGCGGGGGGGGGGGGGGGGGGGGGGGGGGGGGGGGGGGGGGGGGGGTGTTGGCATCAATGCCCTCTCACCTATTTCCTAAGTGCTGGGTCATTGTACTGCTCTTTACCGCTTGTCCTGCTTAAAGGTCCCTTTACATGTCCCCTACTCCTATCAGCTCAAGGCGGCTGGATTTTCTTGTTTTAAACCAGCTTGCCACTTTGTTTGTGCTCAGGGCTGGATTTTCACTACCAGGAATTTATTCTCCCTGAAGAGGGAAGATGACCCCAAATTCCCTAAATTTGAGAGAAAAGTATCTCTAATTTGGGACCACGTCATCCTCAACGCTCCTTTCCTAGTATGGTGAGTCTTTTGACTCATCACCTGCTCACTGTTTCCTGTGAGGCTTTTTGGGTCATTGACCTAGTTACTGCCATGCTGGAAATGTCTATTTCCCCCTCATCAAATTTTCCACTGTACAGGCACCTGGGAAACTATGGGATCGAGGCACTTTCCCCCCTGCCAAATCATTCCCTAACAACATGGAAACCCCTTTAACTGGGAGTTCTTGTCTAACACCAATTGTGACAGATCCAGAAACGCAAGTCTGATTTCAAATTCATTTTTTGAGAGGGACACTTAATACACCATACCTATCCCTGAATCAATGCAACTAGTTCCTGTGGAACTCCTAATATCAAATGGAAAGTGCATCTCCAATATCATGGACTGCGCAGCATCAGTGTCTCGCATGATTCTAATGTTGGATCTAAACTATCACCCGAAAGTGACACAAATCCCTCCAAAACAAAGGCTTTAAATTCCATCCCTTACTTTTGCTGTGTCAATTCCCTTTTGCTGAATTTCTGTTTTTTTGATCAGAAGAATGACTTTTTGACCTCAAAGTAACTGCACAACCTATTGGTTTTGACTCACATTTGGCTTTCTCTCCATTTTGGGTGGCTAGCCATGTATCTCCCCAACCAGTGACCTTGTATGTCCTGGCTTCCTTACGGTGATTGCATGTGAACTGTGATTGGGGTCCCATCCCATGTTGTTGATTATCACCATTAACTTTCTTTACAAATTGGGTAGTTATTTATAATTTGAGTCATAAATATAGGTTAAAATCACCACTTTGTGAATTAAGATTTAATAACAATAGTTCTACAATCACTACTTAGCCACAGAAATATTCCCCACTTCTTTGGTCATGGCTGCAGATGAACACCATCTGTTCATTTTAGACCCGGGGGGGGGCCCCACCCCCTTTTTTTATACTTGTTCAGCATTAAGCTCCAATAATCCTAGATGACTTCCCTCTTACTCAAACACCCACATTAACCATTTCCTCAAGTTTGGGGTATATATTGTTCAGATACTGAGCTTAAAAGTATCATAACAGGCGGGGATGCAGGGTCGTTGACACCCCAGAGAGCGGGTTTGACCCGTGAGAAAAGTCTTGGGAATCATGCTAAATCAGCCCATTTTTGCCTGCTCAATGGGAAATTTTTCACCTCCACATGAAATCGTCCTCAAAACCCACCTTGAACAGGAAAATCTCCCTCAAAATCGTGAATTGCCCCTCTTACAAGTGACCCTGTTTACGCCCCTGGCTTAAATTATTCTTCGCTAACACTTCCCCCCCTAATTTCATAAAAAAACAAAATACCCATACATTGGACTGCCAAATACCACCATACCACGTGACAGGGAAATTTTCATGGCCCTTGATAGTTTGTATGCACACATATGGGAGGTGTGCTATTGGAACCCCAATACCACAGAATACCATGATGGTAGCACACCGTGGTATTTTGTGGTATTTGGGCTTCTAAATGACCTTGACCTCCTTCCCAATACCCCAAATGACCACTCCTCTCAAAATAATTCTAAAAAAAACATTGTACAATGTACAATACTAAGAACCTCATTTCAGCAACAACTTCAGCTCAAATACAACCCTCTAATTCACGAACACCGATACCCTTCCTCAAGAAAAATTCTGAGGAACTTAGGAAAATTCACATCCATTTCTGCAAGTGATACCATTTTTAAACATTTTTTCAGCATTCTTTAACCTTTCCTCTCTGTACATCCAAATGGCTCACGTATAAGGATACTGTTAATTGGGGATCTGTTGTCCCAAAAAAAAAAGCACACAAGAAAAAGAAAACTAGATGTGTTAACATATTTTGTTTTTCATAATTGGTATAATATTAGCTTGTTTACTTGGATCAACTCATGCCCTGATGAATCCCACCCACAGTGAGTTGGGCATTATTTTAATGCGGGAGTAATTTTAGCCTATGTGTCAAGTATTTGGACCCTTATCATTCACAGAGATACATTGTGATTCCACCAAAGCAGCAAATGTATGCTCCAATAAATATGAACAGAATTAATGGCTACCGTGACATGATTCAGATGGCAATAAGGCTTGAAATAAAATACTGCCAGTCCGAGGACCGCAGTGATGTCTGCCATTGCGGTTTGGGTTATGATAGGCCCCATATAACCTTTGACCTCATATGACCTTTATGTGACCTTTGAACTTATAAACGTGAGGGTTTCCATATATCCATAAACCAAGTTTGTTTCCCATTGAACGTCAACTTCAATGAGGTCAATTTTACAACTTGACCTCACATGCCTTTGACCTTGGTATGTGACCTTTGACCTCATCAACAAATGCGGGATCCATGTTGCACCTATGACTCAAGTTTTTTTTGGGCCTAAATCCATGAAGTATGCAGATATTATAGGCATGTTAACCTGTGACACAAAAATGGAGGCTATATAACACCCTCCCAGTAACCACTCCCTAAGAACACCCACTTAAGTGTCACTGCAACTACCTACAATAGAGCGTGATATTTTTATTCAATAGAGAAAACAAAACAACAAAAGGTTAAGTTGTTGTTGGACTTTTGTAGCTGCATCATTAATTCTGAAATACTACAGCCCACATCTCTCACAAATTGGGTAGTTATTTATAATTTGAGTCATAAATATAGGTAAATACCACTTTGTGAATTAAGAGTTAAGAACAATAGTTCTACAATCACTACTTAGCCACAGAAATATTCCCCACTTCTTTGGTCATGGCTGCAGATGAACACCATCTGTTACATTTTAAGACCCGGCTTTTTATACATTTTCAGCATTAAGCTCCAATAATCCTAGATGACTTAACCTCTTAACTCAAACACACCACATTAACCATTTCCTCAAGTTTGGTATATATTTTTCAGTAATGAGCTTAAAAGTAGCATAACAGGCAGGGGTGCAGGGGGCAGGTTGCCACCCCAGAGAGCTTTGACCGGGAAGAAAAGGCTTGAAATCATGCTAAATCAGCCCATTTTGCCTGCTCAATGGGAAATGTTCACCTCCAACCAGGAAATCTGCCTCAAAACCACCTTGAAACAGGAAAATCTCCCTCAAAATCGGGAAATTGCCCCTCTGATAAGTGACCCCTGTTACGCCCCCGAGCTTAAATTATTCTTAGCTAACACTCCACCCCTAATTTCATAAAAAAACAAAATACCACAGACATTGGACTACCAAATACCACCAAATACCACAGTGACAGGGAAATTTCATGGTCACTGATGGTTGTATGCAAACATATGGTTAGTGTGCTATTGGAACCCCAAATACCACAAAATACCATGATGATAGCACAGCGTGGTATTTTGTGGTATTTGAGCTAGCTAGATGACCTTTGACCTCCTTCCCGAATACCCCAAATGACCACTCCTCTAAAATAATTCTAAAAAAAACATTGTACAATGTACATACTAAGAACATCATTTTCAGCAACAACTTCAGCTCAAATGACAACCTCTTATTCAAGAACACCCCATACCCATTCCTCAAGAAAAATTCTGAGGAACTTAGGAAAATTCACATCCATTTCTGCAAGTGATAACATTTTAAACATTTTTCAGCATTCTTTAACCTTTCATCTCTGTACACACATATGGGTCACTAAGAAGGATACTGTTAATTGGGGATCTGTATGTGCCAAAAAGCACACAAGAAAAAAGAACTAGATGTGTTAACATATTTTGTTTTCATAATTTGGTATATTGATCTTGTTACTTGGATTAAATAACCACAACAAAGCATTCATATCACTTAAAAGGTCAACTCATGCCCTGATGAATCCCACCCACAGTGAGTGGGCATTATTTTAATGCTGGAGTAAATTTTAGCCTATTTGTCAAGTATTTTGGACCTTATCATTCACAGAGAGTACATTGTGATTCCATCCAAAGCATGCAAATGTATTCATCCAATAAATATGAACAGAATTAATGGCTACCGTGACATGAATTCAGATGGCAATAAGGCTATGAAATAAAATACTGCAGTCCGAGGACCGCAAGTGATGTCTGCCATTGCGGTTTGTGAATGATAGGCCCCATATGACCTTTGACATTGATATGTGACCTTTGAACTTATAAACGTGAGGGTTTCCATGTAATATCCATAAACCAAGTTGGTTCCATTGAACTTCACTTTTCAATTGAGGTGCAATTTACATACAGCTTGACCTCAATGACCTTTGACCTTGGTAATTTACCGTTGACCTTGGTATGTGACCTTTGACCTCATCAAACAAATGCGAAGACAAGGGCATTTTTGATTTGCATATATTTAATATAACAGGCTGATTTCGTATTTTTGCTCTTATACGAAAGTACACTTGCAAAATTTTTGTACCAAAGAAACATTTCTCACTTAATCCCTTTCCGATTGGATATTTTTGATGGCAGTTTTACATCAGGGGCAAAAGTCAGTACTTTCAATCGTTTTATGCGAAGCACCTATATGTGAAAACATCTCCTTTGCAAAAACTTAGAATATACAAAGACATTGTTCCATCTGGATACTGTCTTCTACCTCCACCGTGTACTTTAAAGCAGGCAACCCAGTCTGTTACTCGCACCGGGCGCCCACGGGCATACTTTAATGTGTAGCCAGGACATGCACAATTGCGCGTTGGTGATGCATGTACCGATTTGCAACAATAAATCAAACAGCTCAAACACAAACAATGAATTTCAACCCAGACAGCAGTAGATTTGATTCTCACTCACACAGATTTCTCTCTCAAATCTGATGCAACTCACTTTGTTTGGCTAAAAAAAAATGACAGTTAAATCTTTTGCTCATCGAACAACTCCATTTCCACTCTTGACAGAGATTATACATCTTCAGGAATTAAAGGAAAAATGTCTCCATTTATTGAGCACAGCAGACAAAGGTTAAAAACCCACTTAAATAACCTTTACATTTATATTTAATTAATAATTCAGTGCATCAGTCAATGTTATTGTCTAGAAAATTCATTTCGGCACGACATTCCTGTCATATTGAAAAATCCGTAGAGAATTGGCTGTCACAGCAAATGCATCATTTTACACATTTTTACTACATTTCGGGTCCTTGCGAAGTACAAATGTTGTCGTCTCGGGTATACACACACACACACACACACATTACATGTACACTGCAAGACAACACTATATAGCAATGCTATGCTAGGTAAGGATTCCCACGACCCCTCAATTACAAAGTAAAATATCACAAGTTCATGCTTAATTTATCTTGGGGCTTTTGGGGCCATTCGAAACATTACATCCACCGCCTCATCTAGGTAACCAAACAAACAAGATTTACAGTATAAAAAATTGCATCGAGGAAATTGGCCATGAAAGTATCCATCTAGTGTTGTGTTTCAAGTTATTTTGACATCCAAATTCAGTCAAATGTGAAATTCTGTAAAAAACAAATGGGATAACATGCCGTACCATGTAGAAGGTACTTCCACCCACACACACATACATGCTATCGTGCCATCTGTGTGCGAGTCTGGCTGGGAACCCAACCAGAAAACATGGCGAAATTGTTTTACAAAGCCACGCTAAGTACAAGGAAATTTGTTTTTGAACATCTACATTTATACTAGCATATTTGTTTGTAACATCTCTATTCATGCATGATGACTAGAGTGACTATATAATTATACACTTGATAAAACGTGATAAGCAGAACGGACCCCCCAAATTCCACATTTAGTCGACATCTGATTATTTTGCATTTTTGTGTCTTATTTCTGTGCAAATAAACTACCTTTTTAAAGGGGGATGGCCCGATTTAAGGATATGAAGTTTTCATCTTGATAGATTGGCCTTCACTCCAAAACCCCATCTGTAAAGTTTCGCGCCGATATTTCAATCCATTTTGATGCGAGAGCTAAAAACGTGATTTTGTAAGCCCCATAGAGTACTCCGTAAAATTAATATTGGTCGACCAAAATGGGACACATTTTGGCTCATAACTTCCCAACCAAACATCCTTTGGCTCTATGATTTCAGAGGGTAAATGAGAAAAATAGTAGCTTTCTTCTGATACCAAAATGTTGACCACTTCCGGTACAATCTGGGGCTTCTGGGGACGAGGCTATTAGCGACCGGGCCATGGACCTTTAAGTCTCAACTACATCACCCAACGTCTAAAATAAGCTTGGCAAATCAGAAAACTTTAACCCCTGGGCACTACCTGCCTATCTATTGGATTAGCACTATTTTGATTGGTTACTTGCAAAGGTAATAATACCATGTAATGAACCAATCAGAGATACTGTAACAATGGTGATATACAGAAGCACTATTTGGATTGGTTACTCAGAGGGCTATCTCATGTTGTGTCCTGTAATGAGTTAATCAGACAGATTGTATCATATGTGGTAGTGTTCCAGGGATTTAAGGGGTTTGATAAGTTGATTTTAATTACATCTTTGGTATACAATTAAGAGAAAACTAACAGTAGCACTTACAAAAACAAGAGCACCAATGGTACTGTAGCTCAGCAGGTCATTAATAAGGGCCTTTGGTCAATGGTTCTTCTGACCAAGCCTGGTGATTATAGCAATTGATTTGTGGCACAAGGAATTTTTAGATTTTTAAAAAATGCCCCTTTAATAGATTTGACCCAAATCTGTGAACACCCCATATCAGCCTTGGGTCAGTGTTTCTTCTGACCAAGTTTAATGATTATAGCACTTGATTTATGGCACAATAAGGAATTGATAGGTTTCAAAGAATGCCCCTTTAAATCGGCCCATATCTGTTAAGAACCATTGATTAAAAAATACATCGGTCTTCGGACCGCTTGTGTCGCCCGCCGTCGCAGTTTGTGAACGATAGGCTTCACATGACCTATGACCTTGATATGCGACCTTTGACCACAAATAAATGAGGGTTTGCATGTAAACTCCATAAGCCAAGTTTGGTTCCAATTGAACTTCAACTTTTCAAATGAGGTCAATTTGACATTTGCAGCCTATTTTACAACTTGACCTCACATGACCTTTGACCTTGGTATATGCCCTTTGACCTCATCAACAAATGGGGGATGCCATGTTGTACCTGTGACCCAAGTCTGGTTTAAATCCATCAAAGTATGTGGGTATTACAGGCAAATGTTAACCCTTTTTCACAACAACAGACATCAACAACAACAACATCAACTACAGTGGACAAAGTGATCACTCAGGGGGGTAGGACACGATCTGCTCGATTTGGGCATTGGGGATTTCCAAACGGTAATTTGTGGAATTGCTACGTGCATTTACTATGGCAGTCTCGGTCCCAGTGACATTACAAAATCATCTCTTAAACCTTTGTTCAAAAGATCTTAGTAATATCATAATTTAGGGAAAAATATTGACTTCGAAATCCGTCGGGGTTAGTGGATTAACCCCGCTGCAAAATAGTGTAATTTCCAGTAACGGTCATTTAGATTTAATTAAATATTCGTGACCAGGCCCGTTTCAAAGATTTACGACGATTGTAATCAAGCGTAACCTGATCAAGCTTAAGTTTCAACTTACAATCAGTTTAAACTTACGCTTGATCAAGTTAGCCGCTCGACAAATCAAACTTACAATTGATCGTAATGTCTTTGTGAAACGGGCCCTTGGGCCTATCCCTTTTAGTCAAGTCTGTGTGTACCGTTCGATATGTCGTAAAAGCGCCTCCTACTGTTAAGTCTTGAAACAGACTAGCACCCGAAGTTGACGCTGTTTTGAATTCGCTGTTCTGTTAGTTGGCATGTCCCTACCCCCCGTGATCCATATGTGTCTTCCTGCCTTAACACTTACTGTGCTCAAGTGGATCGAGATCTTGGATCAATACAATGTGGCAGGTAGTTTATAAAATGCTGCCTTGGTGTGCATTAGAGGTGTTAAGGCAGGTGACACAACCACACTTCCATTCTCCAGGGGTGCCAATTTCGTTGTAACTTGCGGGAATCAAGTTTGATTCCCTCGCCCAGGTATTTTGGCGATATCAATTGTTCAGACCACTTCGGTAAGATTAATGAAATAGTTATAAGGATATAATTTATTCCCAGTCTTAAATTATCTTTTTGGCAAACTTATCTGTTATTACCATTTATTTTTATCTGTTAGAAATCTAAATACAGAAGGCAGAAGTAAAATTCTTAACAATTGGTTTTAAAACCATATAATTTGGAGCTGGATAAGGGCCTAACGTGCTTGCGAAATGTGACACTACTTAGGCTTCAACGACCACTACAAGTTTCACTACTTCCGAAGACACCCTTAAATAATATCAACACAAAAAGAAAATTAATAACTATTACATTTTTTTTTTACTCAATAAATTTAGTGATAAATTAACCAAAATTCCATCTCCTTCAGATCTAGAGTACTCAGTTTCTCATGAAAAGCATCCAGCATATAGACTTCTAAAAGCAATGCAAGAGCGACTTTGGAAGACAAAAATCAATATTATTAAAAGGCTTGGGATTCTGATTTCATTTTCTTAATATTTTGTACTTAATTAGGAATGCACTCGGTTGAAAAAAAAATCAAAGAATCGAATGCATTTAATTGCATACACAATGCAAAATTTCCTTTCTCCGAGTTCTGCAGCCTTGCAAGCCTGTCGAATTCGCAACAGGTTGGCGAAATCTCTTCATATTTTGCTGTCAAAACCAAAATTACAATGTTGAAGCCACCGTTAGCAACTCCCATCAGTAATTGAACAGTCTCACCTGCTAAAATTTAGCATTTCCTCGCGAAATTCCTATAACGCTACAGGAACCGTCGAGGGACGGCTACTTTCTGCATCCTGTTAACATTTGCACATTGAAGGTAAACACCGAGGCAAAGCATTTACCACCAACATACATAGATATATTACTTTGGATTTTTGATACAATTTGTTTATATTTGTTGTTTTTATTTCTTTCTTTATTTTAGAAATGTCATTTTCTAACTTAAATATTTTTTATTATTTTGCATTATGTTTAGTAACTTTTTTAGAGTTTATTTGCCGTTTTAGAATTTTTTTTTTGCCGTTTTAAAATAAAAACCTGTCATTTATATGGTACACTAGGGCACATGGTAAAAACATGGCGTTGATGTGCATGGGTAATTGTATTGGGGTCGGTCATTTTAATTGATTTTCGTAAACAGTACGTGTTGATCGAAGATTTACGGACGTCTGTCATTGTAAAGTAGACTTTCGCCTTAATATTTTGTTTGTTTTGACAATAAATTCGAACGATATTCATGAGTTCTTTTGAAAGAAATACATTGGTTGTGATCTCCTATTTCTTTCTATAATCGGTAGGCCAAAACATTTTTTTTCATTGACTGATTTTTTTCTCAGTGACCGCATCAACTCCTGATTCGCGTGTGAACATACGGGCGCGAATCTTTACGCGACTCGATTCGCGGATTCGCGTCCGAAATTGCCAAGCCCTGTTCTCCCTGTGTTTAACATGTTTCTAGGATACTCTAGAAGAGGTTGTGCACTTTTGGGTATACCTCTATGGACTCGGCCTCTTATAATCCCCAACAATAAAACTTATCATTGATCATAATGGTAAGAAAATTTCAACCACCACAACTTAACTGACCCACTGAAGTGAATATTGTGAAAATATTAGTCCAACAAAATAACTGCCATACATGTAGTGGGTTCATAAGCTTATCCACCCACTGTATACACATTTAGATACCTACCTACGCCCCAAGCATATCTATATCTATTTCTCTCTTATGACCACTGCCCATGGCCATGAGAATGCGACATGGCCATATAATGCAGACAATCCCCATTACCACCATGGATTAAGATTTCAAATAGATCAAATTTTATCCCTAGGGAAAAACACTTTAGCTCAATGTGGGGGAGGGGATTTTTGTGGTATTTTCACAGTATTTAGAAAATGTGTTTGTTTTTGTTGTTGTGTCTTGCCCACAAATACAAGGTCTCCAATTTTTTTTTTTTTTTTTTTTCACAAAATACAAATTGTACAAGGCGGTTCTCGAACCACAAATGTCCCCCGCCCCCGTCGTGGTATTTAAAAGGAGGAAAAGTACAACCTAAAGATCCCCAGGAAAGATTGGTGAGGGAAATAAGTGGTTTTTCACCACTGAGCTCACACATAGCAGTTGCAATATCTTGGAAGACCCGATGACTTTGAAAAATTCTGGAATCCAAATTTTGACTACACCCACCAAAGTTTCATGAGCAACAACTGCTCATAGTAAGTTGACTTTGGTGACTGACTTGAACTTGAAATGACCTTCACAATTTTGCTTCTGAATGTTGAACAACCATGAGTTTCTTTGACCATGCAACCATTTGTAGTAATTAGATCTTGATCTTGATGAACTTGAACTTACCTTCACAAGGTTAAGTACTGAATGTTGACCACACCCATACATTTTCATGATGGGCAACTACAACATTTGTAAGTCATTAGATCTTGATTTGGCCTTGGAATACCCCTAGATGACCTTGAAAAATTTGGGCAATCAATGTTGACAACGCGCACCACACCGATTTCATGATCATGACAACAACCATTTCAGTGATTTGACCTTGGATACCCCCCGCATGACCTTCAAAAAATGACCTTCCACAATTTTCAGCACTGAATGTTGACCCACCCACCAAGATTTCATTTCAATCATCCTAAACCACAATTGAACAAGGTTAAAGCAATTTTGACCACATTTGACTCATGCCACATGACCCACCCAACGCCTACTTGAGCGACATCTATGTTGCGAAATGGACATCCACACTTGCTTAGAATCAAAATATATCATTGTTGACAAGTTTTTATGCCATTATCCCTATTTTTGACCAATTTGACTATATTTTTTGACCTTTGACCCATGACCTCTGGACCCGCCTCGGATCCGAGCCACACCTAGTTGAAAACGGTATGCGCAAAATGGACAACTACACTTACTTTGATCCAAAATATTGCGAGGGATGCACACACACACACACAACAGCCTGTATCATTTCTATATCCCCCCCCTCGTCGCCATTTGTTTTGTTTGGCAGAGGACAAGAAAGATTTTTGTGGGTTTTGCATTTATAGTGAAAATGTGCAGCGGGCCTTTTTCATAAACCAATATTAATTTTACACAGTACTCATTGGGCTACAAATCACCATGTTGTATCTTTCACATCAAAACAGATTGAAATACCAATGCAGAACACTTCACAAAATATTTTCGGTCAAGTCAATCCAATTAAGAATGAAAACTTAAAATCAAAATCGAGTGGCACCCCCTTTAAATGCAGCCAATCAGGAATGCTGTAAGAAAGGCAGGAGAGTGACATTGTCAAAAATTTGACTTGTATTCTGGAGATACCACTGTAGACTGCTATTAAAAAACCACCCGCCCCTCGAAACATCTCCTACAATCAACCTATCTGTAATCAACTACTTGATTGGAAAGTCTACAGGGACTTATAAGTTTCAAAGCTATCATCTTGACAACAAATCTACAAACACACCTCTCAGACAACTGCTACAATCGTAAAGGGCTTGTCAGAGAGCAAGAACTAACAATTGTCATTTTTCAGATAACATTCGTGGAGATATTCAGATAACAATGCCCCTTATTTCACAAATAATGAAGAATAAGAATTCAACACAAACAGCTAACTTTAAGCAGGAAATTTGGACTAAAATACCGCCAGCTAAGAAAATACATCACAACAGAAGACCACCGCGGTTCTTGACTTAGCCCTTTAGCGAATGTAGAGAATTGACTCATAACATACATCATAGAAGGAAGTCATGCTGATTTTTTTGTGTGTCTATGGAGTCTAACATGATGGCTTATCTAAATGGGTACTTGTTTAAAAAAGTGGTTTGACCCGTAGAAAACCTCACCTTCCTTTACTACTCCACTCCGTCAAAATATAATTACGGTCATGCTTGAACTCTGAAATAAAGACTGGAATACATTAGCCGCTCGTTCACTGGATCCACCATTAACAACAGTCCTCTGTGACCCAGTGGTATTTCTCACGCCTAGAAAACGAGAGGTTCCGGGTTCGAGACCGTGTATTTTCGTCTTTTTTAGTTCTGTGCTCGCCGTTTCTTCGCGCTTCCTATATAATACAGTATATATAAAATTTATTTTGGTAAACGAAAGTTTGTAATTTCCTCATTCCCCTGTGAAATTTATGCCCCATGGAAATATTTACTTTCGACGTTATGAGCAAAATGTGAATAACACATTGTTAATACACATGTCCCATGGGCAATTTCTACTTTTACAACGGCTGCGGATCAATTAAAATCAAAGTTGGGACATCAGGACGTTTTTGGTGATATGCTTCCGTGTGAGGGAGAACACATCATAGGAAAAAATCGGATATGATACATTTATGCAATTATTTCACGGTGAGCAAAATGAGGCATGCAGATTTCTTGATCATTTGAGCATGTTTAAAGGGAAATGACTGATTTCAAGTATATAAAGTGTTCATCTTGATAGAATGGCTCTAACCCGAAAACCCCATCTCGTAGTTCACGCCGATATTTATTATAATTTTGAATGTGAGAGATAAAAAAGAGCTTAAAAACGTGATTTTGCAATCCAATAGATACTTTGTTAAAATAAGTATTGGTTGACCAATTGGGCAGATTTTGCTCTTAAACATCAAACCAAAAATCCTTTAGCCCTAAGATTTAACAAGGTAAAATGGCAAAAAATAGAAGCTTCTTCAGATACCAAAATTTTGGACCAATTCCAGTAAAAATTTGGGGTTATGGGACAAGGCTATAGCAACTGGACCATAGCCCTTTAACATTTGAACTTTTTGACTTTTGACCCCCAAAACATAGGTCACAACAAGAGTTCACCATTGGGGGATTTGTTTAATATTTTGTAATATGTAAATATTACCTATGGAGTCACACACACACCAAACATTGAATGTTGAAAAGTGGCAGAAATTTCAAAGAAATTGTTACACCTTAATCTGATGAGCATTCTTTATGGAGGGTTTCCCAACAAACCTTTTTTCCTGACACCTTTTTACTATCTTTTTCATAAACCTACCACAATATCATAATGCGATCCCTAACCTTAACTAAAAATCTAAACCTTTACCAGAGGGTGTTTTGAGTATCCCCACAATGCACCATTTGAGAGTTTAAACTTCAATAAGGCCATGTGATCCCACAAAAATCCTATTCTGAACTGACTTTTACACTCAGTTTAGCCCACAAAAGCGGTCGTTACTTATGGAATTTTTAGGATGATCATGAAATGTCTTGTAGTTATTAAAGGTGCGTGTTCCAATCATATTTGTGACCCCCCTGATTACCCGGAAGTGTATTAGTAGCGATTGTGACTATCAGATGAAAGGCCGTATTGTTCTCATTGTCGTCAGAAATTGAGCCATCAAAACCATTTCACTCCTAAGATATAAAACAAAATAACGCTGTTTAGTGCGTTACATCAATATTGAGCACAGTATTGAATAGGGCTTTGCGACATGCTTTATTGCGTCTACCATCAAAACCGCAAGTTTGGTTTCCCAAGGTTACTTCTATTCATGGATGGCGTCACCGCCCTACTTCTGTCGTCACCCTCCTGGTGTTCTCGGTGTGGTTGGGTTATGTTTTTAATAGGCCAGGGATTCTCATAATCAAGTTGAGAACACAATACTCATTAATAGGAACAAGCAACTTTAAATGTCTTGAATTTTTTTATCCCTAAGTACTGACATTGTGTTAGACAGTACAGTATAGGCCACATTGCAATGCATTATGGGATTGATGCAAAACACCCTCTGCCTGATTCAAGTATGCCAAGCGGAAAGTTTACAAAAACATTCAAAACACTGTCATTGATACCTCCCTTCATCACCACAACATAGTTCAACAACCCCTACTTAACATACACACCAAGAGGCTGACCCTATGAACCTGATGGGGATGGGAAATGGTACATAAAACTCCAGAGGTTCACACCAAATATATATAAGCACAGAGGCCACTTAACTATGCCATGTGATATGATGTTAATTGGTTATTAGAATATGAGAGCATATGACTACTGCTTGGCCAAGGGTTTTCACATAGGGCAAAGGAAGCCACGACGGGATGTTCCAGTTCTAAAGACGTATGTAGTCTCCCGGCATATATGTTCTTTTAGTCCAGGCTTGGTGTGGCACCCTGTTTCTCGTACGGTAAACCACCCGGAAAAACAAAATGTAAGGATCCCTGTGTAGAAAAGACATTACGAATTGTTTAATTCTTGTGATTTTACAATAAGCAAAAAATATATGTAGTTGTTGTCAAAGCTGATGCGTGTTTTTGAAAATAAGGCGGTAGCGCATTTTTAATTTTTTTTTTTTTAATTCCTAACTCCATCGCAAATTACGATCACTCATAAACTATCAAGTTCTTCTGTTGCAACACACACAATACGATAAGTGACTGCACCCAAACCTCAACAAAGCTCCGGCAGGTTAGGTGGTCACCTAGGAGGTGATCGGAGGCAAGGATCTATCTATTATTATCCTTTCAGTAAGTGGAGATAAAAAAGTCCAAAACCAGTTTGGCCTGCATGGAGGCATTTGAAGCTAAGTGGACGGTTGGACCCAAACCTCAACAAAGCTCCATTCGGGCAGTTAGGTGGTCACCAGAGGCATGGATTTATACTAATATCTTTTCAGTATTTTACGTAAGGGGAGATAAAAAATTTATTGAGAGTAAAAATCATATAAGTGTATTTTCTTATGCATTTTGAAGCTTAAGGAGACTATCATAAACTCTTCATTTAACTCAGTGCAAAAATTGCGGGAGCTGGTAGCGGCGCTCCGAGGAAGGTTGAAAGTCATATAGTTATCTATGTGACATTGCTGTTGCTCCTGAGGAAAGAACAATTTTTTGCACCCCTGCATTAACTGGGCATTTACTGTTTTAAAAAGCCACAACTACCGTAATATGAGAACACAAAATAAATTTATGAGTTATAAACTTGAAATGTCCTAAAATATCAATTCAGAAAGAGTTAATAACGAAAAGTTGTAGAAAAATATTAAAATAAAGATTGAAACCATTGACATTAACTGGGAGATTTCCTTTAAACCCTGCGGTCAGTGTTGTTGAAAAATACTGCCGCGATCACGAATCACAAACAGTCTCTTACCCAATAATAAACTGGTGCTTTATGCCATACATAATAGGGCTATCAATGGAAACAGCATAAAAACAAATGCTGGTATCAGTGAAAGTTGTCGGGAATATAAGTCGGGGTTTTAATCACTTGATATTGCATGCTTCCAATTTGTGAAGTTTCTGGCCAATTTTAAGAAAACAAATATCATTCAAAAGATGGGGTTATTATGGACAAAATTTCAGAACTTTATTGGTCAAATATCTGGCAAATGATTTATTTTTTTTCAATCTGTTTCTGTATATTTTTAAAAGTCGATCGAGATATTCAGACATCACACTCGTACATTTTTTAGCACTTTAGGGACTCGGAAAACGGACAAAATACGGCGAAATCGTACTAGTTGACAGGCATGAATCTGTCCAGTGCTGGGAGCTGCAGATCGCTTGAATCGGGTGTTTTAGTTTTTAAAAAAAATCGGAGTTCAACAATTTTTTTTTTGAAAAAAAAAATGAAAAAAAGTTCCGCTTAACTTGTTTTGAATTTACCGCGAAATATACAAACGCGCGTGTCAGCTTTGAGACAAACCATATATTTTTTTGGCCTAATATATTTTTTGCTCCTATGTAGTTCTAGTGGCCATCTGCACATAAAAGTGCCCAAAGAAATTATTTCATAAAAGCACAGGTGAAAACACACTCCTATTTATAGTTATAAGGTAAGGTATAGAATTTAAGGACACCTCAACACAATTGTGTCATTATGGTTACTTATAATATCAAACATTTTACAATACACATAAACATAAAATATATTACAATGAATATTTTATTTTTGTTAATTCTAATTTAAAACAAAAATTATGAACATTTATTAAAAATGACAGCTAAAATTTTTAAAACAAATTGGCCTCCTTGATGAAATTTATCACCTGGAGAGGCTTTATTACTCGTCCCTTTTAGTCACCTATTATGACATGCAGGGAATACATCGGGCCTATTTTTTTACCCCGAGCCCGCAGGGGTGTTATGAGTATACTTTTAACAAAAAATGAGACTACAGCATGCATTTCACAACGCAAAACTTTTTGAAAAAGTCAAGTACTTTTTGCCTGTGATAATTGGCGTCATTCATGGCATTTTAATGCCACCAAAAAGTTTGCCTCAGTACACCACATAATAGAGCTTTTAAAATTTGCATTTTGCTTTAGGTTTTTAGTAGTCAGATAAAGGTAGGAAATTTGTCCATGAAGAGGCCATAAGGCAAAATAAGTGATAATTTTTTTCTTTCTTTTCTTTATTTTCATGGCTAAATCTGAAATAACTGTTGAAGCATTTCTGCCCAAATGCATGATGTGGTGGGACACATATGCTGTGTGGCTTACTGGGAAAGCTAGAAATGCAAATACTAAGTATCTGGAAGATGCAGCAGGGAGCTCCTATCCTGTGATTTCACAAATGCATCATGAGAGTTTACAACTCCACAAACCATGGAATAGAAAAACAAAGGAAGTTTTTTCTAAGTCAATATAATCATGATACCAGTAAGTATATTGTTACACAGCAATTTGTAGGCGTGCTGTAATTGTACACCTATGATATAAAATGTTGTTAAAGTTGTTCGCTGAAACTTATCAACATAAGAAATTGGGAATTTTCCAAATATGGGCATAATATTTATCCACTGAAAAATCTAGATTCTCATCGGCAAATAGTTTGAAAATCAACTGTAATATTGTAGTGTAGATTTAGTGCTTTAAAATATACACAGCCTCTAAATCTAATAACATTATTTTCATTAGATAATATTTTTTTTAAAAATCAATACTATTTTGTTATAAAAATAATTTTAATAGAATCTATATTTATTTTAAGCAACAAATCCACACTACATTGTTTAGAACCTGATTATGCAAATATTTATCAATGAGAATCTAGATTTTTCATGCCCATATTTGGAAATTTCCAAGACTGATAAAGATGAAACATGTTGTTGGTAGAATTGGACATCGACCCAAAAGTCAAAAAAAAAAAAAAAACAGCTCTGGGTTAAATACAGGTGGTTCCCTATATTGAAAATGTAAATACAAGTGGTTCCTTATATTGAAAAAATTAAATGTACAAATTTCATGGCAATGAGTATTCATTCAATAAAATAGATCATCTACAAAAGTATGGGCAAAATCAGCGTTGTTAATTTCGCATAATGCAATTTATGATATCAACATTAGCGCACACTCCCACTGTTATTATCATCCTCATGCGCAATCATCAGCATCACAGTCATCACGGATCATGGATTAACAATAAATTGTGACTTTTGAAATTTGATTGAAAGACTGATAGTGATCGACGACTGTGTGCGTGGAGTTGAAGACGGCGTCCTTTCTGAAGAAATTCTGAATCCTGCGCATCACCTTGAACTTTTCATCTAGACATAACTAACATGCGAGTATTGCTCAAACAGACATCGTCGTGTTAGTGGAACAAGGTCGTACCTGTAAAAGCTGCCTTATGTCATCTATATAGACATAATATAGAAACTTAAAAATACATTGTCTGGGACCGCTAGTGTAGCCTGTCGTTGTGGTTTGTGGATAGACCTCATGACCTTTGACCTCATAAAAGAACGAGGGTTTCTGTGTAATATTTATAAACCAAGTTTGGTTCCAACTGCACTTCAACTTTTCAACTGAGGGCAATTTTACATTTTCAGCCTATCTTACAACTTGTTACTCTCTGTACATGGGACCGACGGCTTAACGTCCCCTCCGAAGGATGGGATGCTTTCATGATTCATTTGCCCAATTCCATGTGAACCATGAAGGAGAGTGGCATTCTGTATTTGATCATTAGTTGGTATTCAGATCAAATCCAGAATTGAGTACCTGAATGAATCCCACCAAGTGACCCCACCGGGATTCGAACCCAGGAATTTTTGATAAATTTACGCCACAGGTAAGCACCCTAACCCCTAGGCCACACTCTCCCACATTTTTTTTCTTGATAAAATAGCACCATGTACGTCCAACGATCTCTTAGGCACAGATTTCACGCAGCATGCCTCCACACTCTTGATTGTGTAGCATATTATTATTATAATAATAATAATAATAATAATAACGACAGAATGACACTTACGGGGAATCGTTAACTATTCATTAGGCTATAATGAGCTCTTATAGTTATTCGAATTAATATTCATATATGTTGTTATTCTAGTAGATTAGAACTAATTTGCATAAAATTAATATTCATATCCTTTTACGGAATAAAGCGCAAACAATAGATAACGTTAAGGGGAATCGAGAATTCCCCTAACGTCAAAATCAGTGCATAAGAATAGCGAAATTCCCCTTTATCCACATATAGGAATATAATAATAATAATAATAATGAGATTTATATAGCGCCTTTTACACAAGTAGACAAAGTGCTGTTGCCTATTATTATTATTACGCTGCCTTCAGGAAATCATCACAATCATTTTACTTCACCCTATTTATTTAGGATCCCTGGTTTAGTGTTACTTTAAGTGCTAAGGTTAAAGGTGGGTGTTCCGATTTATGTGTATCTTGTTGTCCACTTGATATGAGAGCCTGGCACCTGCATACACTTACCATCAAGTATCGTGGGAAACGAACCTGGGGTTTTGATAATAGAAGCGATAATGAACATTGCAAGGCCCTATTCACTACTGTGCTAATATTGATGGTTAACCACTAAAACAACAGTTTTTTGTTTATATCTTTGCAAAGAAGTGGATTTGGAAGCTGAAATTTCAGTACGATAATGAGAAAAATACGGCCTTTCATCTGATATCAAAATTTATACTACTTCCGGTTAAATCAGGGGGGTCCCAGAGGCGATCGGAACAAGCACCTTTAATATTTAGGGTTAGAATATAGGGTTAGCTTTACATTGGAGAACCAGTACCATTATAGGCTTACAAACAGCATCTTTCAAAATGTTTGTTTTCACACAGAACAGCAGTAATATATTGATATGCTACACATACTTAAAGAGCAAAATTGGACACATCAAATTTGCAAATAATGACTAATTTTGGCTTTAATTAAACCTAAGTGAAACAGGGCAGCTATAGTAATCCACCCCTGTTCCACTCCCTTGTCACAACGACAACATATAATATCACAACTTGTTTACTGTGATTGATTACTCCCATTGCAACATAAAGGCCTGACACATTTTAGATTTCCGAAAAGCACACGGTTGACGCTAGACTCGCTCGGATATTATGTAAGCTTTAGCGATGTCTGTCCCGGTTAGAATAGATAACATTACCATTAATATACAACCTGCCACGCAGTGGTGATTTACTTTGTTTACAGTATGCTCTTGATCTTTATTTCTAAGACCCCATTCACACTCGCATGCCTTGGTTTATCATAATCACCCACCCAGGATAAGTTTATCATGATCAAAATTTCAACACTGAAGTAGGGCATGTTCACACATGCATATCTTCCAAGATGTCCTAAAAACATTGTTCTTTGTGCATGCATAAATATTCATCACAAATTAATGGCATATGTGGTAATTTTTGTGGGGAATTTGTTTTTTATAAAAGTGACAAAGACAAAGCAGTTCATAAACTTTCCCATATATGAGACTAATCATACAGGGAATGGGAAGTTCACAATTTGTTGACAAAAATATTGGTGTTCCCCTTGCATATGCTAAAAAAATACCCCCTCCCCCCATTTATCCAGTTTCTCTATTTAAAATTTTGTGGTTGCTTTTTTTCCTAACATGCATTTGTGTTCTCTTTTCTTGAAAAAAAATTCTTAAAAAGCAGTGCCCGGTTTCAATTCACAATTTAGACTGGGTATTACGTACTGCGTACCTACATTTTGAGGTTAGTACACTTGTGTCATACAACGTTTTGCTACATTTGCTTAAGCCTAGATCAGTTTTGTGTATGTTCTTAAGTTAGGCGGTATCGCCTAACTTACTTTGTTCTTACCGTTTCTTTCTTCTTCTGACAATTTACAATTTACTTCTTCTTCCACATACTTGATCGGATTTAAACCACAATTGGTCACAAGCATAGGTTTGTTGAACGATTCAAAAGTTATGCTTTGTTTGGGGTCAAAGGTCATGTAGGGGTCACAGGGGTCAAAGTTATTTACTGTGTGTAAAATTTAAAACAAGGTCATATAGAAAATCTGTTTAGCCCACGTCATAGGACTTGATGAGAGGTCAATAAAAGTCAATCATGACTTCATTACTTGACCCATGGTTTAGGAGTCAAAGGTCAAAATACTTCAAATTACGCTACACTTCAACCAATACTCCTCCTACGATTAAGCATCTGATCGTGTAGGATTCATGCATTGAATCATCTTGATAACCCTTTACAAAATTTATGGGTCAAGAGGGGTCAATATGGTGGGGGGGTCATCTGAGGTTCACAGGCAAGGGGTCAAACATATTACTGTGTGTAAAATTTAAAACACGGTCAAATAGAAAATCGTTTAGCCCATCTCATAGGACTTGGAGAGAGGTCAATAAAAGTCATCATGGACTTCATCACTTGACCCATGGTTTATGGGTCAAAGGTCAAAATACTCCAATTACGTTACACTTCAAATCACTACTCCTCCTACAGATTAAGCAACCTGATTGTGTGAGTCATGCATATTAATTAGTTTATGTTACATTTCAAATCACCACTCCTACAGATGTAACATGATCGTGTGACTTATGCATTAATTGACTTGAGGAATTTACAAAAGTAATGGGTAAAGAGGTCAATCTGGGGTCTTCTAGGGTCATTCTTCCCCGCCTAACTTATTCGTGCTCTTGCAAAGAGCACTAAGTCTAGTTTTACCTTTTTTTTCTAATTGTATTCCCCCTATATTCCCTCAATATAAATAGTTTGGTCTCCAAGAACTTATTATGTTATCCCATGTTGTGCACTTTGGAATTCCCCCCCCCCAATCCGACTATTCCACTGCAACTATTTTTGCTGACCCAAGTACAAGGGCATTTTTTGGGGGGAAGTCACACACATGACCGAACTTTATTTGCTCTCCATGACAAAACAACCAATCTAGCAAAAGTAGAATTATTATTTTTGGTTACCTATCCGTACCTCCTATCCAAAAATAATGTTTCTACTTTTGTTAAATTGTTTTGTAATGGGAGCAAATAAAGTTCGGTCACGTGTGTGACTTCCCGAAGAATGGCCCACAACAGCAATATGTTTGTAAACCATCATCAACCACACCCTTACATCTGTTGTTGTCATTATCTTAATTGTGATTATTCATACGAGTTTCTCACAGCTAAGGTCTAGGGCACTTAAAGGGATAAGCAGCGAATTGCTGATCTAAAACATTAAAAAATCATCAAAGTTCTTATTTTGGTATTTTGGTGCACAATATCACGCTTAAAAATCTGGGATATTCACAGGGAAATGCTTTTTTGATCTCAAGTTGGAATTTTTATGCGCATGTATAGAAATTACAGAATCAGATTAAAAGTACTGCCTTGTCTTTAATCGCAAGCCAACCACTTGCAAGTTATGTTAGCACATCCATGCCACGGATGCTGGTAACAAAAATTCCAAATATGAATTTGGTGATTTTTTGTTTTAATCAGCAAATTACTGCGTATCGCTTTATAATGTTTACACAAATGCTGAGTAATCATTTCAGCTACAACTTTTGGTTGTTCCGCTTTTTCAAACTTCCCATTGGGCATGTATTTTGTGAGACACACTATATAATCCGCTCAAATTCTAACATTCCATCACACACCGATTTTAGAGTTGGCTAAATGGACCACTCTCACATCGTAAAGTAACACATCTGTTTTCATCAAGTGTAAACTTTTTCTGGCCATTTTTTAAACATCTGGATACTCTCCAGACCAATTCCATCACTGGAGGAGCAGGGCCTGTTTGAAAGAAGATCAATTCTTTCTACGCAACGTCAACTGACCAACCTGGTTGGATAAGGTTTCACGCCACTAAATAGATCTGGTCTGACCACTCTGAACAGAAAGTTTTTGCAAAAAATGATGGCGGTCTAAGTTAAAATTGAATAAAAATATTAAAAAGTTGAATTTTCTGCCATATTTTGTATTAGAAATTATTTAGAACACAAATATAATGATCTATGATCTCCTGAAGGACCCTTGACCTCCTCTGTTACTGCACCCTCATTTGTCCACAATGTATAAGCACACCAAGTATGAACCTGATCCTCCCTACACTAAGAGCTAACAGTAGTTTGAAAAAAAAGTGTCAACCAAAAGGTGTAACTAATGTTTTGACACACAAGTCATGCTGACATAAGGTTTCTCCGAATGCATCGGAAGATCTAAATACCCCTGCCCCATTTTTCATGATCATGCCATAAACTGACAATATCAACTTGTCTTCATCAAACCTTATTCCTAAAGTAGAAGCTTCCATTTTGATTGTGGCTTATCACACAAACCCTGATAGTTGGTGCTGTAATCGTGCATGCAGTTCACATATACCTCATAATGCGAACAGAGGCAGCAATGCGTGGGTGGTTGTGTGTGTTGGTACCATGTACCGTAATTACATAACAGTTGATGTAAATCCCCACCTTACCATTCTAATCTAACCCCATTCACATATGTATAAGGTACACATACATTACTTCTGTTTATGGCTAAAGCAATGACTGTTATGTATGTAAATGTAGTCAAACATATTTTATGATTTGCTCTTGAAATGCTTTTTGGCCTCAAAATCACCATTTCAATCTTTAATCCCATAGAGCCGACAATTATGAAAGTTGGATCACAAAACATTTTTTCTTCTGCACAACATGGCTAATTAAATTAAGATGGATCCATTTTAATGTACTTGACAATTCAGGCAATGTAATATTTTCAACAAAACCACATTGAGGGAGTTTTAGAGTAATAAACCAAACCATACCAAAATCTCAACATTGGGAAAACGAGGTGGGCGTTGTTAAAAAATACCTCGCAATCCTCGCACTAGTGTCACAATTTTGTGAATGGTAGGCCTCATGACCCTTGACCTTGATATGTGAGCTTTGACCTCATAAACAAATGAGGATTTCTGTTTAACCATAAACAAGTTTGGTTCCAATTGAAACTTCAACTTTTCATTGAGGTCAATTTTACAACTACCTCACAGATCCCAATGACCTTTGACTTGTTATGTGACCTTTGACCTCATCAACAATTTTGTTGAAATCCATCTGAAGTATTGGAATATTACAGGCAAATGTTCACCCCTTTTTTCACAACACACATCAACAACAACTCAAATACTACAACAGACACAGTGGACAAATTGATCCCTGTGTGTCTTTCCTGCTATGACAGGCGACACAAAAATGTGGGGTATTCATTTTTAATTTTATAAGTGGCTTTTAGGTTGAAATTCAAGTCGTAATATGGGTAGCTTATGGGTAATTCAAACAGTTAGGAAGAACAAGAGAAACTCTTCTGTTTCTATGATTCCAGCAAAATAAGGAATTAGATTTGTTGAATTATAAACAATAAAGATATTCAAGTTGAGAATGTTATTGAATTCTAATCCAATCTTGTGATGTAACATAAAATTCTGTTTAAGACAACTTTAAGAGAAACATCTATTACAAAGCATTTTAACACAAATTCTTGGGGGGAAATGGATGTCCCGATCCCACCCCACTTTTTTTATGGTATGTATTTCTTTGTTTATGGTTTCATTTTTTTATTCTTCTTCCCCCAAAATAAATCTTGCTTAAGACCCCACTGGTGACCAATAGTCTTTGTTGGATATCACACACCAGTGCTTTTGCCATTTCTACAGACCACTTGCTCTTTGTGTGTTTATGTTTTCAGTGCTGTATGGCAGGCATATCTACTTTTAAAATCTAAGGAAAGACTATAAACCAGATTTTAGCTGCCAGCAACATGCCTTCCTAATTTCATATATCACAAAATACATTTATCTACTTGACATGCACTTAAATTAGTTTTTGGTTATTCCATTGCCAACACAGTGACCGAGGCCAAAGCAAATATGTTATCCTTCTGCTTCGTTCTTTCTGCCGGCCACATTTAGAGAGTGATGTTGTCACGTTCCAAAGTGTTTAGTAAGTATCACATTAAGTCGCAGCTGTAATCATGATTGCACAAAGTCGGAATGCGCGAAACGTCTGCAAAACAGTCGCGCAAAGAATGATGACAACAATCCATACTTTACCGGATTAAGTATAGTGCAAGTGCACACACAAAAGAGAGCGCTGTGTTAACTGGTTTATAAGGATGTTTTAAAAGACATTGACCTAATAGATACAGGGTTGATTAACACACCTCAGCTACATAAAAGCGGTCACTGAAAAACACCTGCATTTTAAATAATTAATGTATGATAGCATGATTTACCTGGAAATATTCATGCACATTCAAACAGCCCAATTAGGGAGGGGTTATTACTTTTGTTGGGGAGGTTGAGATGGAGGACTTGAGGGGGAATCTGAAAAGAAATTGTGAGTGAGAGGGGGAATTTGGACAACTGTCATCAAGGAGAGGCAAAATGAACTTTTAAATGGAGAAATTTCATAAAGTTAGAGGGAAAAGTGAATTTTTTAAAAAGTGAAAGTGGAACGCAATTTTTTTTTACTGAAAAAAAGTCAAATTCCTTCAATCCCCCAGCATAAATAATGACCTCTTCCTTATCGTCAAGTACTGGTACACATACTCACCCTGATTTGACAGCCCGCCATTCTACTTTTGTGACTGGAGTGCATGGTTCGGGCTTCAGGCCTTTGGCAGGAACTTTGGCTGTAAATTAAGTATCCAAATGGAAAAATGTTAGGCAAATATAGTTCAACTCAAGTCAAGTTCAATAAAGTCAAAGAAAAAAAAATTATTTGGCATAAGGCAAGAAAATAACTTGACTCACAATCTGCTGAGCAAGATCCCCAACTTTTGAGGTTCCTTCTATGTGTGTAATTCCTTCAATGATTTGCAAAATAATTTGGCACCATGCAACTGGTTAGCACAAGTAAAAAGCAGTGATAAAAATACCCACAGTTCAGTGGGTTGTACTTGCACATACATTGACATAAACTGACGTTGCGTGATCTGGGTATCATATATCATACACAAAAAACCAGGGGTGTATTTCTAAATACATTGGTGAATGAAAGCTACTGAACTATGCCAAGGGAATTGAGATTTTACTAGCTCATAGTGAGAGTTTACCATTCTTTCCAACATTTCCATTATGGACAAAATGATGCACAACAGGAAACCATCTTGCATGTGCACAATTACTTCAGAATCCGAAAACATGAAAATACTGGTTTCATGTCAGTGGTATGATCTAAATTTTGCCCTTTTCTGATATTCTTTGATATTCTACCTTCACAAGAGATTTTTGCAAAAGGGATTAATAACCAGGGAGCACCCGTACCATTTTTTAAAATTCCCAATGCTATTTTTGGTTGCTAAATCCAGGTAGATAGCCTATGACACACTGAACAGAGAGGGCGCTACAGATTGTGCTAAAAATAGGCTATTTAAATGGGTAATTACACACCCTGCGCTAAGAAAAAAAAATTAAATTTATGTATGGCAAATGAAAGTTTATTACATTTCCTTTCATTTTATACCAAATCCACCCTTCTATGGACGGGAAAACAAAAACGCAATCAAAAATAAGAACAAAGTTAATGTTTCATATACTTTACTGTGGGGGCATAAATTGACCCTCCCATTTACCAGGGGTTGTGTGAATTTTTTTGTGGGTATCCCTGAAAGGGTAGATACTAGGAGGCATAAAGTTAACAAAATGTGTGTCAAGTAAAAATAACAGAAAATCACTATGGTTGTCGCCTGTGCACCCTGGTTATAAGTTAGTCATTAATATAAGTAACTCTTAAAGTGAAAGATCGCAAAATTAGCGACATTTTTTCTGCCTTGAAATCCAACCAAAAGATTGATCATTTTGGAATGTAAACAGTCACGCTCCTACACCAGTATGAAAGTACCTGCTGTTTTAGCCTTGATTTGCTGTGTTTTACCAAAGTTTGAGTATGTTGCTTGGGTGGTATTTCACGTGCACTTCAGGTAATTTTATCACCGCTTGAAATTCGCTAGATAATGTTGACCGCTAGCAGTCTAAATTTTATTTACGTCATTGGGGCAAATAAACTGAAGGGATTCCAAATAGTTAACTATATGCAATCTTTGTTTCAGCTACTGCATTTCCCAAAATGCATCAAAATAATGACAACATGTATATTTTAAGATATGCATTCCATTTGTTAAATACCACATGAACATTTCCCATTTATGAAAAATAGCTTAAAAACATTAATTCAAGACAGTTGCATTCTGAGAAATTTTCCAAGATGCATTTCTGTATAATTAACTTTGGAAGCTGTTATTTTAAAATCCAAATAACATTAATAATATTAACAGTGTTGGAGTGAGTCTGCAGCTGAGTCCAGAGCCAAGTCTGATTCATTAGTTTTGAGTCGGAGTTCTTCGGGTCTGAGTGTTGAGTCCACAAGGTCCAAAATGGGGTTAAGTGGGATGGGGGAGGTTGTCCATCAGGTCACACACCATTAACTAAATTCTTTTACTCGGACTCAGACCTTCTGGACTTGGACTCATACTCATACTCAGGCCTTGGGACTGAGACCATGTGGACTCTACATTCGACACTGATGGAATCGGACTCAGCTTTGGACTCACTCCAACACTGAATATCAAACTAACAAATGACATACTTTGTGTTATAATTCATATTATTCCTGGTGCACTTTGGGTAATGAAGTAAACAATACAAAGATTGCACACAAGAATAATACTGTGGCATAGCCGAGTTTCCAATCCCTGCTGTATTTGTCCCAGCCTCAAATTATCAGTGAATCAGGTCTTACCATGTGGAGCGATGACATTGGCAGGTTTGGTAGGATTGCGTATATTCCATATTGTTAGTGTGCCATCCGTATGGCTTACTATGAATTGCCTCCCTTCGTAGTGCCATGAAACACAGCGTACGGGTTGGCTACAATTATATCGGTTTTCTGCTACTCTATTCTTCAGATCCCATAGCACCACTGCACCTGTCTCAAACCCAATTAATAACTGTGGACAAACAAAAAGACAGGTAAAAAAACTGTCAATGCACTGATGATGGAGAAAGTTCAACAACCTATGCATCTATACACTGTAATATGTAGGATAATAATAATAATAATAATAGTATTTATTTGAATTACTTGCTAATTACAAAAGCTGCCCCGCCCCCGCCCCCTCCTGTTACGCTACTGTCGCTGGTCGTAGAAGTGGGGTAATCATCCACCTAGGTGCACACACAGTACCTTAACCACTAGTCACCCCATGCGGGAGTAACTGTGCATGGGTACTCCCATGCAAATGAGCTTTCAGCTCTGTGTGATTATTTTAGTAACTTTATCCATTGTTACCAGAAGTCCCCAATTCTACAACAACACAATGATTGCACGTAAATGCCAGTATTGCGGTTGGGCTAGGGTACGGATAGTTGTAGTAGTAAATCCCAAGTTTTAAATCCGGTTTTGTCCCTGTGAACGAGGGTGGCCGAATTCACCTCACACTCGCAGCAACCGCCCTTACTCCCTCATTCCACTTCAAAGTTTTATTAGAACTTAATAGTTTTATTTAAAAGTGGATAGTTTTATTAATACCAGAAGCCAAAAGCCCTTACAATATACAAAACATGATACAGTATGCATGAGAAAGTTAACAATAACATTTTGCAGTTCATATCTGCTCAATATATGCATCATAGTCGGCTGACCGGCAAGTAACTGTGCTGTTCAGCCCACTAAAATAACTGAAAGCACTAGATTACAGTACTACCCATCCCGAGAACCACATTTGAACTAGACTGACCCGAGTTAAGAGCAAGCTGGGATCCCAAGCCAACAAGTCTGTTTGGTTCCCAGTGTTTGGTTCCCAGGGTGGAGGGCCTTAACAAGTAAGGCGACATTGGACGTTATAAAAGTGGCTGGAGACCCCGCCCCGCCCCTCACATACGCCTCGACCAGGAGGTGAATCCTAATACCAGAGGCACAGCCAGCTGAGGCACGTCCCTGCACAGCATCCACAGTGTTCCGAACTCATCCCGGACCAGACACTGAGTACCGTAGCACAAATGGGAGGGTGGGTTGGAAATTTTTTCCACCCAATCTATCCATTGTGCACCCTAACCAAATTGTGACCAGAGGAAGAAATTTGCAGGCGATGACGAAAGGCCTACCACTAACGCAAGAACCCAAGCGGAGCACTGATTGGCTCGGGGATTCCGCACCGGAATTTGCGAAGCTCCACTTGACCCACCTGACAGCTGATGGACCAGCCTGCATAATTAGAGCTTCATGGGAACAAATTGCATTTGTATTATACTAGATAATAAAAACACCTATTATCTATCATTTTTACCATTTTTATAAAATATTGCCCCTTAAAATCACAACATTTTCTAGAGTCTTTGACCAGAGGTCACAGTGATTGTATTGCTTAGATAGTGAACAAGAAAATAACGCATATTAGCGTAACCTCCCATCTGACTGTAAGCAAATTGTGCACTCAAATTCGCAACCCATTCATCAGGCTCCGATAGATCACCTGTGTGATTGCTAGGCCAATTATTTTGGTTTTTTTGCTAGCTGAATCACTGGATATGCTGTTTGATCAGGTAACTACTGTCACAAAATTAATGATCTTGAATCTTCAAAATTTAAAAAAAATTGAGTATTAAAATTAAACGACAACTCAACACAATTGTGTCATATCGTGTCATCAAGGTAAAAAACATTAAACATTTTATACCATTGTATACCATGTAATATTAAAACTTCACTTCAGTAAATTCAAATTACAATAATTATAAAAAGATACACATCATACACTGATGAACCAGTTCATCACCCGTCCATGTATCAAACAAGATAAACTTATTGATTGCAACAACACACATAGAAAACACATATCTACAGAAAAACAACTACAAGAGTTACACTGATAAATTAGTTCATAATAAAAATTACACACATCATACACTGATGAAAAAGTTCATCACCCATCCATGTGGGTATCAAGCAAGAATGACTAAAAAAAGGTCTTATAGTTAATTAACAAAGTTAAAGGCTCTTAATATATTACTTGTTTCCAGTTATTTCCATCGATGCACTGCTCGAAACAATAAAGCAACAAAGCAGTAGTGGCCACACAATCCAATGAGCATATAAACATGTACCATACATGCACAGTTTGACAGTACACAGCTGTACAGCAATTCTCCGCCTTGTGTCATGACGACACGTACATGGTAAACAGGCCGCCGGGCATTGACCTGCGGCTGGGTGTTTTGCTTGTATAAACGTAAATAAAATATTAACATAAGAGGGGTCCATGTGCACATAGGATTTTGTTTTTCGTGCAACATTTTTAATGCTAAATTATTTTTCCCCAAGATTTTATGCAATTGCTTAAATATCAGTTGTGCATATTTGGTGGAAAAAAATTCAAATCAGCCATGGCATTTTTATACTAATTAGCATAAAAAACATTTCGGTGGCACTATTCAAAATTTGTTTTGCCCCTTAAATTGTACTGGAACGTTTGGGGAAAAAAGGAAGGCTGATTGAGCTGAAAGCTATAGATAAGACAAAACGTTTGACAAAGGAATTATTTACCACTCATAATGTGGCCCCTAAATCTAAACCTGACCTTTGAACTCAACATATACACAGTATAGCCCATGATAGGGCATAAGCACACCCAACTCATCCGTGCATTAACAAGTATTTAAAAAAAAAAACTGTGTCGGGTCGCCAGGCATAATTTTACAAGAAATAAGAGCAACATTAAAAAGCATTTAAGAGGAGCAGATGGTTTTCTAGTTTGAAGTTGCACTTTAATTACAGAAACATGTATAAAAAGAAATATCATAACTGATTTAAAGTAGATGTTTGATACATGAGTATAAGATTGCATTAGAACCGATCACCTTGTTTACAACTCGATCTCCCGTTGACCTTTGACCTTGGTATGTGACCTTTGACCTCACATAGTTGTAAGCTTTAATTTAACGTAGGTTACACCTTCCTGTCATTTCAAATAAAGAAAATAGAAAAGGCGCACTATTGGGCGAAAAATATGAAAAACTGCATCCCTAAGTTACGAGCTTTAATTTAATGTACGTAAAACTCTTCTGTCATTTCAATGGCGGTATGGACGGATTGCTTTTTTCTCCCTAGGGTATGTGCAGCTCTGGGGCGTTGAATAATATGGGTGTACATTGTGTATGTATAGTCTATACTTGACGCAAGAAGGTGGAGACCAAAAAAGTCCATAAGCCAGTCTGCCTGCGTGGAAGGCACTTGAAGCTAAGTGGACTGTTGGACCCAAACCTCAACAAAACTCCATATCAGGCAGTTAGGCGGTCGCCTAGGAGCTTATCAAAGGCATAGGTCTAAACACTTTCAGTCTATAGACTAAAATTATATTGAGTTTGGCTACTCTACCTCATCTAGAAAAAAGATTTGACTTTTTTGGGAAATATTGACTTTTTTGACATTTCCCCACCCCCTGTCAGACCCAGGGGAGGACCCTGGGGGTGGATTACATGGTTAGTAGGGGCTTGTGTCCTCCTACAATATATCTAAGTTTGGGTACTCTACCTCATCTGGAAAAAAGTTATGGCAAAATGTTTACTTTTTTGTGAAATGTTGACCTTTTTTGACATTTCCCCACCCCCTGTCAGACCCAGGGGAAGACCCTGGGGGAATGGCTTCCATGGTTAGTAGGGGCTTGTGTCCTCCTACAATATATCTAAGTTTGGGTACTCTAGCTCATCTGGAAAAAAAATTTATGGCAAAATGTTGACCTTTTTTGTGTCCAAACATACACACGTACGTCCTTACATACGTACATCCTTACATACATACATCCAGACATTGCCATTTCATAAGCCGGATTTTGCTACGCAATCCGTCCAAAAATAGAAAAAACGCCCAATTGGGCGCAAAATGTGTTAAAACTGGGCGCAAAATGTGTAAAAACTGCATCCCTAAGTTACAAGCTTTAATTTGATGTACGCAAAACTCTCCTGTCATTTCAAATAAAGAAAATAGAAAAACGTTCAATTGGGCGCAAAATGTCAGGGGGGGAAGGTCGGATTTATTTGGCATCCCTCGGAAAATTAGCACTCTATATAAATGCCCAGTGAACATGTATATAGATTCTATGGTGTTAAAGGCTCATGATACGGTCATTTTTCTGTCATAACTGTGCGAAAACGGTTTACTGCAAAAGGCCACACCCATAAAACAAATCTTATACGTTAACTTCACGAAAAATGCGATCAACTATGAAAAATCAGGTCTTGGAAAGGAAATTTGAGCAAAATGTGGTGCGATATGAGCCAGATCCTGTCAATACGTCGGGTATACGTTGTGTTGCATGAGCGCCGTAGTCTCGAGTGCGTTTGTTTACGTTCGTGCTCGGACCTCGTGGAGTCAATAGGCGTGGTAGGACCCCATATACATGAGAATGAGACTAAATTTGAATAAATAACGTTCTCAGCAGTCTTGGGATTTTTGAAATGGCGCGAAAATTGAATTTAACTGCATTTTTCTCCAAATTTCTTCTACGAACTTAAAGTTTGCAGAACAAAATTGCTTTAAATGATGTCTTCTTGCCGTATGGTAAAAATTGAATGAATTCATCAAGCGGTTTTGGAGGAATCAATCAGGCATATTAATGCCGATTTAGGGATTTTTTCCATAGAGCTCCACATAAGACTGGCAACCTCTAAAATCCCAACTCTAGTATCGAACATCGGGCGTCCTTCCCCCCCCTGCAAAATGTGTTAAAACTGAATCCCCAAGTTATAAGCTTTAATTTAACGTAGGTTACACCTTCCTGTCATTTCAAATAAAGAAAATAGTCTTGGCAGAGACTAAAATCAAAGGCTGGTATTCACAAAAGCGGGTTAACTTTAATCCAGGGTTAAACAGGGTTTAACCCACGATCATGGGTTAAATTCATGTTATCCTCTTTGGGATATTTAACCCAGGGTTAAAATTAACATTGGGTTAAATTTAACCCGTTTTTGTGAATACCGGCCAAAGAAATGCTTTTTAAGGCCATTTAAAACCTGCAATGATGTTATTCTTTGTCTGAATTTGCATCGCATTACACACCCAACACTAAAACTCCAAAATTAATAGTAGTACGTAGATCATTTTCATAAAAGAGAAACATTTAATGAAATGATCTTCAGATATAGAAATGAAGATATACACATGACCAAAAGTGTGTACTAAAAGTTTGACCCATACACAAAGAACATGGTTTCCCTGATTAAAATCGAATGACCGAACAAGTTAGTTTTGACATAATTTGAACAAGAGTCATCGGCATTAATAGTTGGCCTGTAGTGTGACGTATCCACACTCACTCCACGTCCCAATGGCTTAACTTATTTTCTGTGCAACGTAATAAGAACCCTTTTCCTGAAGCATCAAATAAACCTGCAGTCTACCTGTTACTTCTTCCCAACAGCATGTTACCATGGAAACGAGACAGTCACTAGGACTAGCCAGGAGGCTTTTCCCAGAATACCACCTAACAATATCCGCTGATCCACAGTCTAATCCTATGAAAACTATAGCCACTGATCTGTACAGTTAATCCGTAATATCCTCTGTTAACAATGATGAAAAATAATACTTGGGTATTATATGGGATGGAATAACCTGAAGTGCAGTATCACATGAAATATGAGCGCATTACAGTTCAAGCATCTGTTTCGTAACACAAAATGAAAACTAGACTATGTGAATGCCCTGTATAAATGTGATCAGTTATGTAACATTTTAACTACTTCATTTTTGTGCGATTGTTTGTCTCATAGTCAGAATTTATAATAAGAATTATAATTACTAATTTGTGTGTGAATGTACGTGTACTTGTGCAAGAAAGAAGATATTAGTTATGCAATATTCCTCAAACCTTTGCATATTTGGAAAAAATACCTTAAATGGGGGGGGGGGGAGGATCGCTAATAGCCAAAAACAGGCTGATTTTGCATGTTTTGGCATGAACCCCCGGGGGCATGCGCCCCGAAAGCACCCCCAATACGCCACTGAGAATGTGAATTTTAGCCAAACTAATATACTAAATTTCCATTTTTTTATCCTTTCACATTATTGCTGCTTATCCACAATTCACCGAGTCATTGACCCTTCGCCATATTTGCACTAGAAGACATCTAATAACTCATCCATTACTAACTAAACAATTCCACAAAATAATTGCACACACTGCATCCCAATCAGAGGCAAAATTGAAAGTTGGTTCAAAAGAAATACATCATCTGAGATGCCTCTCTCACAACAATTTCTGACTTGACCCTAATTGGATGCGTACTCCTTAAGTTGATTCCAAAATAAAATGTATACAAATACGAACATTTTGGGTAACTGTTCTGCACTCTACCGATTGCAATCAAACCTCAGCACAAGCAAAATAATAAACTCAGTCATACACACAGTACTATACACTTCAGGTTACTAAAGGATGGCTGTTAACAACACAAAATATCTTGCATTTATCATGTGTGTTTTTGTCATAAATCAATTTGCCTCTTTCTACCATCTGCCTCATTAATCCAAGCTGCTTTGCATTACGGCATGAACTTAGAGAATAAGGTTGGTATTTTTAAAGGGAGTAACTTTATAGAGTCTAACAATTATGTTTAGGGTTAACATTTGGGTCAACATTTTTACCTCCGATGGACAAACAGACACACACACTAACAAAGCAATCCCTATGTATCCTCCTGCAGATGAAACAAAAATAGGGACAGTGGTCCCAAATATGTTGTCTAATTACGTGACCAAAGAATGAGTGAAGCGCAAAATAATGACCCTAAGTGACCCCAGAATGACCTTTGACCTCTTCATCTGTTACCCCACATAAGCCCTTGTCTCAATGTATAAGCATACCAAGTGTGAACTTTATCCACCACTGCACGAAAAAGGTAGACAACATTTTAAACTAAAGTGTATACCAAAAGTTTGAACACACACACACACAAATCATGCTGCCATAAAGGCTTTCCGATTACATTGAACTACCTAAATTATAACGAAAATGCAAATTTTATCCCACTTCCTACCCTATATTTAGAGCCAGGGGGAGGAACTGCTTTCCCCAACGGTCGGAGAAAAGGTTGCAAATCAATGCAGATGGAGGAAACATGTTACAATGTAATTTAGAGACACCAAAACACTGCACCACTTTTACAAGTGAACATTAAAGGTAAATATTTATTTTTAAATTTTTGAAAATATTATGTTTGTTAAAGGGCAGCCATTTTATATTACACACAGCTGGGCCGCACAATTCAACATTTTACTGCTACTGTAATTTAAATATAGAATTGCTCTCAGTTTGTGCATTTTTGGCAATCTAGCTTGGGTAATTTGGGAAACTTTTGGGTTAATTACATACTTTTTGGGCAAATTGTGCCAAGATCAAAAAATCCTAAATTAGAGGTGGATAACCAACCCGAATGACAACCTCGTCCCCTCTGTTTTCTCCGTCAAAATTGAGATTTTGGCATCAGAAGAAAGGTCATATTTTTCTCATTACCCCAGTGAAATTTAACGTCTAGTTTTGTTCATTACATTAAAAGGAAACATGAACAAAAACATCTCCAAATGCAGTCAACCACATTAAGCCCTAAAAAAAATTGTTTGATTGGCGTAATATAGAAAAAAAAATAGGGTAGGTAGGTCGGATTTTTTTTATGTTTCACATACCAGAACACAAAATATATGAAACATATACAAAACAAATGGCACATCTTCACTTTTTCTGTAACACATCTTTTTATTTGTCATTTTGAATGTCCTGCAATCCTTTAGAGTACCAAAGTATGACGTCATTAAATTAAAAACTTTTTTTTTTTTGCACACAAAAAAATAAAAATATTTAGTGTCGGCGGCAAAAATAGGGTCGGTCGGGTTACGCCAATCAAACAATTTTTTTTTAGGCCTAATTAACACACTGTCCTATGGGCTTACTTTGTACACATTTTTTGCTTCTACTATCCAAACAGCTGGAGCGATTTAACTCAATATTTGTGATCATATGTTTTTGGTGATATGCTTCCATGTGAGGAAGAAAACATCATATGAATAATGAGACCATGATTGAGTCACCCACCTTTCAAGTATTTTGGAGCTCACTAAGTCTTTTATATGGTTAAATACAATGGAGGGACTGAGGGAGAAGTTTTGAAAATGGAAGAAGGCTTTTGCCCTGGGGCTTTTGCAAGTTAGGGTTTGAAGGTAAACTTTGGGAAGACAAAAGTGCTGATGAGCGTGGTGGAGAGGGAGTGGTAGTGAGTAAGGTAGACCCATGTGGTGTGTGTGGGAAGAGAGTAAAAGCAAATTCAGTGTGGTGTGAGAAATGTGGGAAATGGATCCATGGGAGATGCACACAGTGAGACAGCAGGTCACGCTGGCATGCTTTATTTTCTTTTTCACATGAAAACAATGGTGCAGCGCTGACCTCTCCAGTTGGTAGAAAACGTTTGAAACAACTTCGTTTTTGGGGCTCGTAAATACGTTGTTTCATTTTACAAATATTACAGAAATGTTTCTAAAAGTCTACTTCATACCTCAGATGGTATAATTATAATTATAATGATATTTTTGGGGTTGAAAAACAAGGATGAAAAGTGAAAGAAATCGTGTTTAAATAATGCGTGGTCTTGACAAATTCAGGAGCCCCACATCATTTTAAAGTTGACCAAACCATAAAGGGACATCTTATCTGTATCCGTGAAGCTGTATCTGTTTGGAGAAAGCGAAGACCACGGTTAGTTCATAGATTGCCAGTTTGAACATGAATTCCCCTATACTTTAACATGGCGAAAAACATCACTGATTTGCACCGTTTTCTGTGTGGGGAATCAAACAAAGAGCAAGGACGCGTGTCTTTTGTGTTTGTGCAAATCCATGCCTTCTGACCTCGTACAACAATTTCTACGGTTATCAATTGTGTCACTGTGACCTCAGGACTGACTGCACAAAGATGAAGAGAGTGACCCCAAGTTTGGCAAGAGATTTTATGTGTGAGAGATGTGAGAAGGGTGCTGGAGGGATGGTGGAACAGGAGGAAAAGTTGTGTGATGAGGTGGAATCGGTGAACGAGTTCACATACCTGGGAGACAGGGTTAGTGGGGGTGGTGGATATGCGAGGCGGCTGTGACAGCTAGAGTGAGGATCCCTATAACTTTTGTTTTGCATGGCATCCAAATTATAAAAGGTAGCTCTAGCATTACGTTACTAATCATCAAAATCTGAAGTGCAAACTTCAAACTGGCAAAATGTAATTTTAAATAATGTCATTCAAGGTGTAGTTATGTAAGGAAAAATATTTTGAGTACCTTACCACACTTAAAAAGATTCAAAGAAGTCCTTCCCCCCAAAAAAAAAATACTATTCATATGAATTCTTGGACCTTAAAGAGTGGTGATAAGTAAAAAACAACCAAATCACAGGGCACTAACAGGGAATTCTTGGCAGGTCATATGAAAAAAAAAAACCTACGAGTATGCTCAAATTCCACCAAACATGGCTCCCCGGACTCAAAAACTCCAGGAACGATTTCCCACAAAACAATTTTTATATAACTCATCATCATGAAGCAAAAAAAAAAAAAAGAAAACACATGGCTGATGTTGCATCTATAAAAACACTGTTTTCAAACGCATGGCAGTTCCAACCCCCCTAGACAATAGGGATGATATACAAACACTACAATTGGAAATCAACCTATATGGTGCACACCATGTCGAGGCACACAGATTGCAGGACGGTTCATTTGCCTGCCGTACCTATGCATATAGAACTTAATGGCATACATATGAGCAGAAAAAAATCAGCTTTAATCTTTCCTTCTCTATTTCACTATACTTTCTCCACATGCTATTAATGCAAAAACACATGCGTGAGTAATCTAACATCACAATATATTTGATGAGACAAAACAGGATTCGTTATCGCATCGTTTTTAGGTATGCTTTGTATTTAAAATTATTAGGGACAGATCTCCCTCTTCACTCTCTTCACCACACAAAGTACACCTCACTTTGTTTTCATTCCAGCTTTGGTGATTTTTTTTTAATTTATTAAAAAAAAAAATAAAATCAATTTAATTATTTTTGTTAAATCAGAAGTTTTCACAGCCCTCTTAATCTTTAAATGACTGTGATGAGTAGTAGAAGATGTGAATACAGTATTTTCTCTCCCCCCCCCCAATAAAATAAATCATACAGGCACAATTGTGCAAACATAATTTATCATTTCTAAAAGAAAAAAAAACAAAAAAAAAACAAATTTTTAACTTTTGATTAATTTTAAAAATGTATTTCTTTCATACGACATAAGTAAGCTAGAGAATATAGTGACTGAACTTTTAGTACAACATAACAAATCATTCAGTTTGACAAATTAAACAAAAGTGTTATTAAATTGAATCAACACTTGTAAAAAAAAAATGCAAAATGATGATTTGTTATGTCTGTACTAAAGTCAGTTCAGGCTATATTCTCTAGCTACTTATGCCGGTATGAAAGAAATAAATGTTTAAAAATTAATAAAAAATTAAGTCTTTAAAAATGATAAATATGTTTGCAAAATTGGTGGCCAGTATGATTTCTTTTATTGAGGAGAACATACTGTATCACATCTTTACTATCATAACATTCATTTAAATGAGTTAAGAGGGGCTGTGGAAAACTTCTGATTAAAAAAATAATTTTAAAAATTTGATTTTATTTTTTTTTTTTAAATTAAAAAAAAAGCAACAAAGACTAGGTGGACTGAAAACAAAAGTGATGTGTACTTTGGGGGTGTGAGGAGAGAGTGAAGAGGGAGATCTGTCCTAGGATAATTTTTGAAATAAAAAAGCATACCTAAAAACGATGCGATAACGAATCCGGTTTGTCTCATAAAATAATAGTGTGGATTTAGATTATAATAACAGAATGTGTTTGCATTTAATTAGGCAGGTGTAGAAAGTATAGTAGAAAGAGAAGGCAAAGGAAAATTCACGCTGATACTGCTCATATGTATGCTCATTAAGTTCTATATTGCATTAGGACAGCAGGGCAATGACTGTCCTATCGGGCATGTGCCTCGTACAATGTGTGCACCATTAATAATTGTGATTTCCACAATTGTAGTGTTTGTATATCACCCCGATTGTTAGGGGCGGTGGAAGCTGCATGCTGTTTGAAAAAACATGGTTTTATCGATGCACAGCATCCATGTGTTTTCTTTTGCTTCCATTATTGATGAGGTTATATAAAAATTTGTTTTGTGGGGAAATGTTTCCTGGAGGGTGTGGATGTGCGTCAGGGGAGCCATGTTGGGTGGAATTTGGCGCTTATCCGTATGTTGTTTTTTTTCATATGACTGCCAATAATTACTGTTTAAGCCCTGTGGCATTTGTGTTGTTACTTATTCCACCACTTTTAAGTCAAAAAGAATCAGATGAAATAGTATGTTTTTTTTGGGGGTGAAGGAACTCTTTGAGCTTTTTAGTGTGGTTAATGTAACTCAAAATATTTTCCTCTAAATAAACTACACCTTGATGGAAAATTTTAAAATTTAATTTTGCATGTTAGTTTGCACTTCAGATTTTGATGATTTAGTAAAGTACTGCTAGTAGAGCTACCTTTTATAATTGATGCAAATGAAAAAAACAAAAGTTATAGGGATTCACGCAATAGTAGTAGTAGCAGCAGCAGCAGCAGCAGCAGCAGAGCCAGTTTTTTTAAATCCGGTTTTTTATCCCCGTGAAAGAGGGTGGACGGATTCACCTCACAATCACAGCAACCGACCTGACTCCCCTCTCCACTTCACCCGATTCAGTGCTTCTCCTACTCCTCCTCCACTGCTTCTTCCAAATCTTCTTTGGCGTCCTCTCCTCCTAAAACATCCCACCTCAAAACTCAAAAGCCCTTAAAGCATGCCCGTCATCCTTCATCAGACGTGCCCATACCAAAGTACATTATTCGCTTCGCCAAAGGTCCATCGCTTATTTCCAACCCAAACGTCTGCATCAAGTCCTCAGTCTTCATCTTATCCATTTTCTATGGCCTCCATTTTTTGATTTAAACTTTTAAAATATTTTTCTAAAGTTATTTGAGAAAAAGATTTTACAGGAAAAAGCACTTTGTTACTATAAAAGAGAGAAAAGGGGATTCCCTAGAGTTGTTTATGCTAAGGGCACCTGTTAGATTGCACAATAAGGGAAGTGGGGAATTCCCAAGAATGCTGAATTAGGAAACTCAATTAACTGTTTATGTTTGAGATTCAAAACATGTAAGATCAGGGGATTTCCCCACAGAGTTATATATTAAAGGGAGGTGATTTCAGGTTGTTGGGTGCTGATGCGGTGTGTAATGGTCATATTTTTAGACTGCGGATCTTGTGAAGTCAGTTATATTGAGATTGAGATAAGTTTCTCGATGTAAGCCGTTGCAATCAAGCTATTGCAGTTTGGTTTTATAGCTAGTTTTAATCTAAAATAATGGTGATATATGCTATAGGCTCTTATTATTCCATGTGAGCAGAGTTGCGTTGTAATATTCTCTGTTGTCTTTGAAGCGAAAGTGATGGGAATTCAAAATAGGATAGGATTCCAAATTGTGGACAGATAGAATCGTGGGATTATCTGGACTGGTATACTGTGGATTATGTCGTCGAGGGACTTCTTTAACCCCGTCGTCTTAAACTACTGGACAAAAGTTAACTTAAGGACTGAGAAGATTCCAATGGAAATATACATGAAGAGGTAAATTATGTGACTTCACATACTGGTCATTTTGGAAGTCTTCGCTGTGAGACATATTATGGTTGAACTGCAACGCCTTCAACATAGGATCCTAGAACTCTTTATAAGTAGTATAATAATCTTAAATTGTTGTAATTATATGTAATTTTGTTTGGGACATACCAACATTCTTGAACCCCCCCCCCCCCAATCAGTAATGATCATTAAAATCTGTTCTATTATATAAATTTCAGAATGGCACAAAGCTAAATTTATTTGTGGTTTGAAAGGTATTTATGACCTCTAGGCGTCATGAGACTCATAACACAATAACTGCACACAACATAGCCTCTCATCATTGCTCCTCTGTCCTCCTAAGAATCCCCATCTCATTTTTTCACTCCCACAATGGTTCTCGCTCCCTTATACAGCATCACTGATCTCAACTCTTATACACCATTCCTTTTCATCTTCAAAGGATATCTTTTCCCTTGCAACAACTCCACACCCACATCCCTAAATTCATCCACCCATCATACCTCACTCTAGCTGGCACAGCCGCCTCGCATATCCCCACCACCCCACACCCGTCTCCCAGGTATGTGAACTCCTTTCACCGACGCCACCTCATCACACAACTGTTCTCCCGGTTGCACCATCCCCTCCAGGCACCCCCCCCCCACCTTCTCACATCTTCACAAACATAAACAGCTCTTGCCAAACACTTGGGTCACTCTCTTCATCTTTGTTGCAGTCATCCTGAGGTCACAGGGACTACAATGATAACGTAGATAGCGTAGAAATTGGTGAACGAGGTAAGAAGGCATGGATCTGCACAAACACAAAAGACACGGTCCTTGCTCTGTGTTTTGATTCCCCACACAGAAAACTGTTGCAAATCAGTGATGTTTTTCGCCATGTTAAAGATAGGGAATTCCTGTTCAAACTGGCAATCTAAGAACTAACCGTGGTCTTCGCTTTCTCCAACAGATACAGCTTCCGTGCACAGACTTTTTACAGATAAGATGTCCCTTTCTGGTTTGGGTCCAACTTTAAAATGATGTTGGGCTCCCTGAATTTGTCAAGACCCGCATGATTTAACCCGATTTTTTCTTCATGTGCATCCTTGTTTTTCAACCCCAAAAATATCATTATAATTATAATTATACATCTGAGTTATGAAGTAGACTTTTTAGAAAATTTCTGTAAATTGTTAAAAGACACAAACGTATTTACGAGACCCCAAAACGAAGAGTTGTTTTCAAAATCTAGACGGTGAGTTAAGCCGATTTTCTCCTTTCTAACCTTCTCTTTTATACCAAATGGAGAGGCAGCGACTGCACCTTGTGTTCATGTGCAAAAGAAAATTAAAGAATGCCAGCGGACCTGCTGTCTTCAACTGTGTGCATCTCCCATGGATCCATTTCCCACATTTCGCACACCACACTGAATTTGCTTTTACTTTCCAACACACAACACAATGGGTCTACAGTACTCACTAACACCTCCTCTCCACCAGAGCATCAGAACTTTTGTCTTCCCAAGGGTTACCTTAAACCCTAAATTGCAAAAAGCACCGGGCACAAAAGCCTTCTTACATTTTCAAAACTTCTCCCTCAGTCCTCCATGTATTTTTAACCATATAAAAAAGCTCCAAACTACTTGGAAAGGGGGTGACCCAATCATGGTTCAATTTTCATATTGATGTTTCTCCTCACATGGAAGCATATCACCAAAAAATATCACAATATTGAGGTAATCGGTCCAGCTGTTTGGATAGTAGAAGCAAAAAACATGTGTACAAGTAAGCCCATAGGACAGTGGGTTGTTCAGATTAGCCTCAAAAAAATTGTTGATGGCGTTAACGACCGACCCTATTTTTGCCGCCGACCCTAAATATTTTTATGTTTTGTGTGCAAAAAAAAAAAAAAAGTTTTTAACTTTAAGACGTCATATTGGTACTCTACAGGATGAAGGACATTCAAAAAATGACAAATAAAAGATGTGTTACAGAAAAGTGAAGAGGTTGCCATTTGTTTTGTATATGTTTCATTATTTTGTGTTCTGGTATGTGAAAACATATAAAAAACAATCCGACATACATACCCTATTTTTTTTTTCATATTACGCCATCAATAATTTTTTTAGGGCGTTAATGTGGTCCACTACATTTGGAGATGTTTTATGTATGTTTCCTTTTAATGTAATGAACAAAACTAGACGTTAAATTTCACTGAGGTGGTAATGAGAAAAAATATGATGTGTAATGAGAAAAATATGATCTTTCTTCTGCTGCCAAAATCTCAATTGTGACGGAGAAAAGCGAGGGGGCGGGTTGTCATTCGGGTTGGTTATCCACCTCTAATTTAGGATTTTTGATCTTGGCAACAATTTGCCCAAAAAGTATTGTAAGTAACCAAAAGTTCCCAAATTACCCAGCATAGAGGCCAAAAATGCACAAACTCGAGAGCAATTCTATATTTAAAATTACAGTAGCAGTAAAATGTTGAATTGTGCTATTTCCAGGCTAACTATCCCCTTAAATGTATTTATTCATATTAAATTATTAAAATTTTCAAAAATTTAAAAATAAATATTTACATTGTAAAGTGGTGCAGTTGTTTTTGGTTTGTCTTATAAAATTACATGAACACTGTTTCCTCCATCTGCATTGATTTGCAACCTTTTCTCCGACCGTGGGGGGAAAAAGCAGAAGTTCCCCCTGGCTCTAAATATAGGGTAGGAAGTGGGATAAAATTGCATTTGGTTATTAATTTAGGTAGTTCAATGTATCGGAACAGCCTTGGTTGTATGGCAGCATTGATTGTGTGTGTGTGTCAACTTTTGGTATACACGTAGTTTAAAATGTTGTCTACCTTTTTCGGTTGCAGTGGTGCGAGAAAGTCACCACTTGGTGTGCTTATACATTGAGACAAGGGCTTATGTGGGGTAAGGTAACAGCTGAAGAGGGTTCAAAGTCATTCTGGGGTCAATTAGGGTCAGGATTTTGCGCTTCCTAATTCTTGGTCACGTAATTGGACAACCTATGTGGGACCATTGTCCCTATTTTTGTTTCATCTTTGCAGGAGGATACATAGGGATTGCTTTGTTAGTGTGTGTGTGCTGTTGGTCCATCTGAGGTAAAAACTGTTTGACCCAATGTAACCCTAAACATCATGTTAGACTCTGTAAAGTTCTCCCTTAATAAAATACCAACCTATCTCTAAGTTCATGCCGTATGCCAAGCAGCTTGGATTAATGAGGCAGATGGTAGAAAGAGGGCAAATTTGATTATGACCAAAAACACACATGATAAATGGCAGATATTTTGTGTGTTACAGCCATCCTTGTAACCTGAAGGGTATAGTACTGGGTGTATGACTGAGTTTATTATTTTGCTTGCGAGCTGAGGTTTGCTTGCAATCGGTTAGTTTTAAGAGTGCAGCACAGTTATCCAAAATGTTCATATTTTGTATACATTTATTTTGGAATAAACTTCAGGAAGTGACGCATCCATTTAGGTCAAGTTCAGCAATTGGTTTTGTGAGAAGGCACTCAATGATGTTATTTCTATTTGGAACCAACTTTCAATTTGACTATGCTGGGATGCAGAGTGTGTGCAATTATTTTGTGGAATTGTTTTAGTTAGTGATGGATGAGTTCTAGATGTCTACTTCTAGTGCAAATATGGCCGAGGGTCAATGACTCGGGAATGTGGATGGATCAGCAGCAATCATGTGAAAGGATAAAAAAATGGAAATTTATATATAGTAAGCTAAAATTCAAAGTCTCCAGTGGCTATTGGGGTGCTTTCGCGGGGCCACACCCATGGGGGTTCATGCCAAAACATGCAAAATTCCAGCTGTTTTTGGGATATTAGCGATCCTGTCCCGCCCCCCCCCCCCCCATTGAAGGTATTTTTTGCAAATATGTAAGGTTTGAGGAATATGCATAACTTACATCTCTTTCGGCACAAGTACACGGTACATTCCACACAAATTTCGTAATTATACTTCTATTAATAAATTCTGACTATGAGACAAACAATCGCACAAAAATGAAGTGTAGGTAAAATCGTTTACATAACTGATAAAATTTATCAGGCATTGCACATAGTCTAGTTTCATTTGTGTACGAAACAGATTGCGTGACTGAAGCGCTCCTATTTCATGTGATTAAACACTTCAGTTATTCCATCCCCATATAATACCCAAGTATTATTTTTCATCAGGTAACAGAGGTATTACGGATTATATCTACTGTACAGATCAGTGGCTTATCGTTTTAATGTGGAATCAGAGGATGGGATATTGTTAGGTGGTTATTTGGGAAAAGCCTCCTGGTCGTCCTAGGACTGTCTCGTTTCCATGGCTAAAATGCTGGGGGAAGAAGTAACAGGTAGACTGCAGGTTTATTTGATCTTCAGGAAAAAGGGTTCTGATACGATTGCCCAGAAATAAGTTAAAGGAGGATGGCCCGATTTAAGGATATGAGTTTTCATTTGATCTGAAGATGGCCTTCACCCAAAAACCCCACCTGGTAAGTGTTCGCGCGATATTTCAATGCGTGTTCATGTGAGAGCAGAAAAGTGATTTGTAAGCCCCATTAGAGTACTGGGTAAAATTAATATTGGTCGACCCAAATTAGGGTACATTTTCGCTTACTTCCAAACGCAAAACACATCCTTGGCCCGGATTTCACAGGGTAAATGAGAAAATAGTAGCTTTATTTGATACCAAATGTTGACCATTTCCGGTAAAAGTCTGGGCTTCTGGGCGAGGTATATTAGCGAGTAGGGCCAGGAACCTTTAAGCCATTGGGACGTGGAGTGAGTGTGGATACGTCACACTACAAGCGCCACTATTAATGCGCTGACTCTTGTTCAAATTATGTCAAAACTACTTGTTCGGTCATTCGATTTTAATCAGGGAAACCATGTTTCTTGTGTCATGGTGTCAAACTTTTTAGACACACTTTTGGTATGTTGTATATCTTTATTTTAATCTGATCATTTCATAAATGTTTCCCTCTTTATGAAAATGATTAAGTATACTATTAATTTTGGAGGTTTAGTGTTCGGGTGTGTAAGGCCGCTTGATGCAATTTCAGACAAAGAATAACATCATTGAGGTGTTTTTAATGGCCTTAAAAAAGCATTTTTTGGCAGGGTAATTCACAAAAAACGGGGTTTAAATTTAACCCAATGTTAATTTTAACCCTAGGTTAAATATCCCATAGAGGATAAAATGAATAACCATTGATCGTGGGTTAAACCTGTTTACCTGGATTAAAGTACCCACTTTTGGAATACCAGCCTTTGATTTTAGTCTTGCCACGATGATGGGAAATAGGGAGTTTGGTTAAACGTTGCAGGGATAGATAGAGGTTGAGTAACGAATAGGAGAGTCATAAGTAAGAAAATGATCGGCCACGAGAGTAAAGACGGTGAGCACGAGGTATATGACAAGGGTGAAAGGCAAATAATTGGAAGGATTGCCTTTTTTCCCTAAGGTCATTTTCAATGACAAGGGGTCAGTCAGGGTGTAATTTCAGGGGGGTAATGATTGGTGGTATATTCAAGATCTACCATACATTGTGTGGATATATTAAGAGAAGTTTTAGGTAACATCCTTTATTTGAAATGGACAGGAAGGTGAAACCTACATTCATTTCAAACCTTATAACTGGGATTCCTTCTAACCACATTTTGTGCCCAATGGGATTTTTTCTCCTTTTCTTATTTGAAAATGACAGGCG